>PQXN01000148.1:0-94164 GCA_004786275.1 Botryotinia convoluta | reverse complement strand
GGGGGGGGTAATATAGAGGGGTGATACATGCATGGCAGACGGTTGGGGATACGATAGGGGGTGCATACGCATATTGATATTACATATCGTGTAAAGAGGAAGAACGGTACAAAAATAACGGAGATGGGTTATGGTGCTTTTTATGAGTAGACGATGATAGTCGATGGGTTTTGTACTGCATTTGAAGGCGTTTTTTTGTGCTGGCGGCGTTGCATATGATTCGCGAACTTGAGGGAAGCTTTTTCTTTGCACTTTCGCTAGACTTGGGATATGAATGAGTGGGGATTATAAGGAATTGATAAGGGAAAGGAAGGGAAGGGAATTAAAAGGGGTTTGGGAACTTTATACCTGTATACATATGCGTTATCTGATTAGACGAATTTGGAGGTTTTTGTTGTTATAGAGATGTTTTTTGGAGGGGGGGAATGAGTTGTGAATGTTTTAAATCATTGGAATGTCTCAAATTATTTGAATGTTTTAAGTTGTTTGGATATCTCAGACTATTTGAATATTCGAAATTGCTTGAATATCTCAAACTAATCGAAATAATGAACTATTTGCAAATATTAACTTAAATTACTTTCAATGTTTGGAAGACTTTTAGAGATTGAATACCTTCCAATATCATTTAGATTGTCTAGAATAAAAATTGATTTGGGATATAGTTTGATTAGATTTATGTGTGGGATGCTAAAGTGATGCTAAGGTGTTGGTTGGTTGGTTTTAGTTGTGTAGGGAATGAATGTTTCTTTTTCTTTTTCTTTTTATGTGGTTCTGGTTGGTAGTGTTGGAATTTGGATGAGATGATGGATGATGGATGACGGTCTGGAATCTGGAAATTTGAGTTGTAGGGTGAGATGAGGGAGGAGGGGGGAGGGAATATTGTGGGTTTGCGTTGAGGGGATGGATGGATTATTGGATTTGTGAAAGAATGAATGAGTGGGTGGGAGAAGGCATGAGTAGGTAGGTAAGTTTTCATGTGTGGAGGTTTGGAGGTTTGGAGGTTTGGATGTATGTAAGCGGATAGACTGAGTTGGAACTTTAATTGGGAGGATGGGGATGCGGATGGGGATGGGGAAGTGATAGGTGGGGGTTTGAGAAGTTGGGGGGTTAGAGAAAAGATTGGTGGGTAGATGAGCGTGTTTGGTGGTTTGGTCGCATTGGATATGAGAATTAAAAGCGGGATGTTTAGTTAGTCGGTTAGGGATTAAGAGCAGATTAGAAAGAAAAAGATCACAGAAAAGAAAAGAGAATTCTAAGATGGAATAGGATGGATGGGCTGTAGATGTAGATGGGTGGAGTTGCATGTGGATGGATGGATGGATGGATGGATGGATGGATGGATGGGAAAGTAAAGTTTTCCATTGTAGATCTTTGATTAGAAATCGACTAGAAATCGGGTTTGTTTGAAGTGGGGGAGAGTCATATGCAAAAGCAAAGTTAATTACATGACATGTGTATGCGTATGTGTATGGTTGTATGTGGGGAAGTGCTTTTGTTAGGAATTTGTGAGGTGAGGTGAGATGAGATGAGATGAGATGAGATGAGATGCGATAAGTTTGATTTTGATTGTGATAAAACAAGAGCTACGGGAGGAATATGTCTAGTTACAATAAACAAAGAATACTTCTCGCCATGAATTCATGAAATCAGATCTGTGGGTGAGAGAAGAGATACGATTGTCTTACCAACCCATAGACAATCATCGATTCGTATGTATAGATGGGTGTAGGTAAGTAAGTACCTTGTCAAAAGTTTGATGTTGTTACTTTGATCGGCGAATTTCTTGATCGGCGAATTTCCTGATCGATTGAGTGGAGAGAGAGAATGGTGTCGGATCTGTAAGTGAATTCTTCCCCGCGTTGTTGACTCCACTGGAGACGGCCAATTGTTGAGAAACGGCACGGTATACTACCTACTCTTTGAACCCTAAAGTAAGCTGCGGACCGGGCCTTGGAAGTGAGTGTGTACTATGGTATGGGTAGATAAAAAGAAAATAGAGGGTCTTCAGTACTCGACGAGTCATTCATCGTTTGACTTATTTTGCAACAATGATGTATAGACCAAAGATCAACCTGGGTGTATCTCTTTGTATTCGAATATATCATGCATCATTTTAATATCTAATATTGCATACAGAGTTGCAGTAGTATTATTGCGTAACTATTGCGCAAAGTAAAGTACCATCGCATCATTGAGACTCTACTGCCTAACCTTTCAGCGGCTCCTGAAGTTAACAGCGTAACTAGTACCGGTACTTAGATACTACTTAACGCTGCATCTACACCCAAAATCCTCACTAGGTCCCCGTCGGAAGGCGGATCATCCACCCTAATAAATATATTGTCCTTTCGTCAAATAGTATACCCCAGTTCTATGCAAAGTTTCGGACAGGTAAGCTGACAACTGTACGCTAGATGAAGACTACTACACAATCTCGAGTCAATACCAGATGCTAAGCTGAATTTTCCTTGGTATTCATTCCTGAGTATCAATTGGCTGAGGTTTTCAATACTCGCTAGGTGTATTGTAACACTGCAAGGGCATCTGATTGAATTTCTAGGTAGAAGTCTTCTGGGAGTATAGAGTGGATCTGTAGTAGTACGGAGATGCACATGAAGAAAGATGGATATCAATCAAAATCGTACGAGTACAATAACGGCCGCAACGATACCATTTTGTGGTACGCACATTTTATCCTTTCAATTTCAGATTCACGCCCTAAAAGATTTCCCCATCCCCCAGCTAAGTCCATTTGCACCCTTGAGATCAGAGAAAAATGGCTCAGACGTTTATTATTATTATCATACCTAGGTATATAGTCTAACTCGCTAACAATACACCCTGAGAGTGGATATGTACAAGAGCCAAACCCGCAAAGTCAACTTATTTTGGGGTCAAGTCTGTAACCTTAAGCGAACACTCGGAGCAATGATTAGAGGGCTGAGGGATTTAGACCCCATGAACCCGTTAGCGTGGAGCCTAGTGAGTTTGGTATTCGAGTCTGGTCGAAGTAATATATGGTATGATATTTGGTATGAGATAATTTGGTAATGAGATGAAATTTCATAAATGTATGAGGGCTGGGAAACAAATTAGTCTGGACTGGCTAGAGCAGGGAAAGTCTTATAGTATATCGAGATCTAGACTCAAAGGTTCAGACAAATGACTTATCAAAAGAACCAGGAACCAAAAATCCCCGTGAAAAAGGATAAATCAACAACATACGAATCCGCGCAAAGTTCCATATTGCCAAATTCAAAGTGGCGCACTAGCTAGGAGCACAACTCATCCAGTAAGCTATCAAAACAACAATTCACACATGCCCTATTTTCAGGAACGAAAGAGTTTCGTGTAAGGTACGCTGTGTGCGTTAAGGAGTATGCATTTTGTGTACTTACATGTACACTTAATTTCTATCAGAGACATTGAAAACGAAACGGGAAACAAACTGTTGGTGTCTCAACTCAAGCCTCGAGGCTATGTTCGTGGATGCGCCGTGCGCCTTATAAACGGTCTTGAGAAGAAAGAATATTACATGGATGCTGGATTATCGAACCGTATTGACATAGATGATGGATGTTGTTAATAGGAACTAATTAGATAGATAGAGAGATCGTGGAGCGTACAATGGCTATGTTGGCGACTGGGCGCCAAATTTGGTGAGTGCTTGTTTGAAAAACTATGAGACAAAGAATACTTGTTCGTACGTACTTCGAGGTGTTTAGGAATCATCTACTTTTATACTGTGGGTTTGTTTGATTTCTTTGATGTTGATTGTGATGCTTTACAAGATAAGATGTACAATATAAATTTCAGATAGACAGATAAAGCTTTTCCTTTCCGTGGCCAGCTTTTCATAGACATCCCGTTGATTTCTCCATGTCCTATCCGTAAAGAACCCATAGCTTCCTGAATAAATTGAACAGAACAATAATATTATATCCAACTCCTTCTCAAAAATTTCCTCATAAATCCCATCATCGCTCCATCCCACCAATTAAATATTTACACATAAATGTACATCGCGCTGTAATACAATCAGATTTTGCCAAGTCATGCTCCCCCCTTTTGCCTCAGATACTATCAACTTCCGCGCTCCTTAAACTTCGATTCGTTTGTGATCGACTGGTGCTCAATTCCACCATACTTTCCGTCTCCTTCGTTCCTCCTCGATGAATACCAGTCATAGGGCGATCCATCATACGAAATCCTTCGGTTTTCCTATGTTGTTTGGAGGGACCGCAGAGATCAGCCCAGACGCTGCGGCAGATTCTTAGAGAAGTGGTAAAGTAGATGACGGTGTTCCACTATTTTATGTTAGTTACTCATATCTCGAATTTTGGCGAGCTAGGGTGGACGTACAAATCCTTGCAAAGGGAGAACAATGGCAGAACCTATATTCAACACAAATGATGGTTTATCCGGAAATCTCAACCCATATACTCGGTTCACCGAAGCGGGAACCCAGGTGATCAAAATGGAAATACAGAAAAGCATGGCGACTTTCGTGTAGGCCCATTTGATCTTATCCAAACTACTTGCATTTCTCCTATCTCCGCCTCGCCCACTCGATGTAGTTGTATTCGGTACCGCGGAAATAGTGACACGGTAATTGCTTTCTGGATCTTTGGCAGGATTTCTTAGATGATTCACATCTGAAGCGCGAGGATATGGCAGAGTAGTGTTTGTATTGAGAGCCGTTCCATTTTCCCACGAGCCGTGTGTCACTTCGATTTCGGTTGTGCGGGTTCCCGTGAAAATTGGTTGTTCATGTTCACTTTCGTAGTCCTTGTTTGTGGCTTCCGATGCATTGGTTATGCTGCCTTGAAGAGGAAGTGGTGATCTGCCTCCGGCGTCGGTATGTAGTGATGGATCGGTTCGGTGGGATACTCCATTTAGTTGATTGCGGGCGCGGAAGATCTCAATCCCAACGAGGACGTAGATACATAGTGCGGCGAGGATGGTAATCCAAATTGGTGCGTAGTAGCTGTAGATACGGAGAGGTGCCCATGGACCGTCAATCCAACACCAAAGCTGTACATTTTCGTAAGTTGATTGCCCGAACAGATATAGAACATTAAAGAAACGTGATTGTTTGAAGAGATATAAAACATTTGAATAACGAAAAATTTCCATACTGTTGCGTTTCCATAGATTTTTCCTTTTTCATTGTTTTTGACAAATAGACAGACCATCGCTGGAATGAAGGGGAGACCATAGCATATCAATGCATAATAAGGATATAATTTCTTCAGTTGAGCGGCATCAAATCGGTAGAAGAAGACGAGGTAGACATTTGTAGCCATTGCCAAACTCCACCATGGATCGCTTTGCATGAACCTTTTGCTTCATCAGTGACGGTATAATCAAAAGAACAAGAAGAAATTTCTTACATTTCCAACAAGAAACCTTGAAATTGACATAGTGGCGAGTTAACTTGTGATAGCGCGGAACCTCCAATAAGCGCAGCAACGTTGGCAAATAGATTTGCAAAAGATGCGTAAAAGATGATTGTATTTGACAATGTTCTGAACGATTTGAAAAAGATGAATGTAGCAAACAGAGCAAGTGTTCCCAACACCGATATCGATGCCGTGGTACGCTCGATGATGATTAAGATATCAACCTCCCTTTGGGATAGTTGGCCCATGATGAGAACTAGCTAGCAGATGTGGGGAAACTAGAGATCTTGTGGACGGGAAGGAAAAAAGAAATGCTTGGGGAAGGAAAATATGGGGATTTCCTCATCTATCTATGTATGTCAGCAAGACAATTATAAGGAGAGTACGAAATTACAAGATCGCGTCAGGTAATGAGATGTGAACGGACGAAAGAGGAAGTGATCCATATTGGAGCAGTTCAAAAAAGATACCTAGAGGATTGGAATACATACAGGAAACGAAAAGAGACGTGGATATAGTTCATGGCGTTTGATAATGCATGGTTGGTGCAGCGGAGATGCTGACCTATTGAAGGAATGATTGAGAGAGACGAATAGAATAGATGAAAGATAATCTAATCAGTGACTTAACGAATATACCTCTTCGCACCTGTACTCCTACCTTGACTTGCTGCTTTCTTTCTCTATTATCCCGTGCCTGATGGTGATAGAACGCCACAAAAATTGCTTCCGGGCAAATATTAAAACCTGAATGGAATGTACACTACTTGCGACATATGTAGTGGTAAGAGGAATCAGTAAGTAATCCTGCGTGGTCAGCGAATGAGGCTGGAGTAAGGTTACTTCAACCATGTCCCATGGACCACGGGGCAACACAAACCCCTACCCCTCTCCTAATGTCAATCTAATCTCTCAGAATTTCTGGAAGAATCACATCGTTCATTACGCAGATACTGAGCCATTAAATCACTTCATGTGAAAAGCCATGGGAATGAAAACACGCATCAGTACAGATCCGCCTCGCCTGTGATGTGTTCGAGAACAACTAGGGTCCCTTGAATATCCCCACTAATAATCGTCCACCATCCCCAAATTTTTCTCAATGCTTGTCTACTTAAAATATATTAAAAATGGATAATCTCCTAGCCTGGGTAAGCACTCTTTTAAACATAATACCGAAATGAATCTTTCGCGGGGATGCGAATATCTGGGGTAGCACAACAAGGATTGACGCCTCGAATTTGGGGGTGGTATTGCTACCTCTTATGATAAGTGCTGAGCGAAAGTCACTAGCGTTGGGGTTAATTTGGACAAGCAGGAATTGAGCTAATGCACCTAACATGGCTGTAGTGTTACCGGTCAGACGCGGTGTAATGGATCCACACAGTACTCGGCTAGAAAAAGCTTGCTTACATGTTGGTCCTGTCGGACATGGTTTTACACGATTAGGCTAATCAGAATATCCCTTTGTTATTTGTAATTTGACAGCTGAATGGATGCGAGAGACAATGGTATTTGATTGATGGCCAAGTTAGCGGGTCAAATACTCCAGTAGAAGAGAGTGGAAGCTTCTTGACTCGCAGTTTGCATATGACACTTAACGTTGACTTGCGTAACCGTGTCTAGTATTAACGGTGCAAAATAAAGTTAAATCTAAGGGCTATGCTCCCAGCAGAATGAAAGGACAGAGTAAAAAATTACACAGAAACTAATAAGAAATCGACCTTTTAATATCCTCCCCATAGTATCAGCATCCATCCAGGTATCAGATTTTTTAAAGGGTGTACAAAAAGTCAGGACGATTGTCACCCAACTTCTCGGCTTCCTTCTCCGTCATTCCTGCAACCAAATGGTCTCTCTTTCCGGCCAATCTAGCTGCATTCTCTCTGCGTAACAAGAGATGCATTGCAACACTACCACCAAATAGGCAGACAATCATGTAAGCCATGACAGTCGCATGGCCTACGGTGAATTTCGGCGCCTTGTAGTAGATGTTACTGCTAACAATACCGTTGAGATTTCCCCATCCAATGACGAATCCGAGAACGATACCACGCTTGTAAACACCCTCAGTATTGTTGCTAACCCATGAAATAGTGTTTGCGATACAAGGATAGATACCAAGAGCACCCAAGAATGTACCTGCATACTTGACGTGGGGTGCTTGTGATCCAAGTTGCAGACCAAATCCAATAACACCTAGGAGTGAGGTACAAATGTTGAAGATTCCACGACGTTTGGTACGATCGGCAGCGAAACCAACAACAATTGTAAGGACTGCAGCACAGGCGTAAGGAGGAACCGAAAGTAATTGTGCGCGAGTAGTTTTATATCCCATCTCGGCAACCTGAATTGAAAAGTCAGTATTACGTATCAGATATAAAATTCAAAGGCAAAAGAGGAAATCGAGTATTGATATTATCTGAGAAGAGAATAGAGAATATGGGATGAAGTGAAACAAGTGGAGGTTGGGTTTGGGGAAGAAAAGGTAGTAGAGGCCATTTTTAGTCTAATTGTTCCTCTTTCTACAAAGCAAAGCAACCATTATTACAACAGACTACTGTGCTTGAAATTTGGAAGTTCTGAAGAAGCTTGGACCATCTAAGAGCCCTGCACGGACGTTTGTAGAAGTTTATGGTCTGAGTCTTCAAAATGAAGAAAATACCTCAAAATGAGGCGGCGGCGGCAACAATGAAGGTATTGGTGAACGGATTGAACTTACAATAGTCGGTAGGAAGAGAGAGAAAGCATACAAAGGCATATCGCAGCCCATATATACGACCTTCGGTTTTGTATTAGTTATAGGTTTTTTTCAAAAAAAAAAATCCGGATCTTTTGGAGGTAGGGGGAAAAAAGGGGGGGATATCTTACCATACCCAACCACATCTTGTAATCCTTCACTGCAGCCCAAAAGTATTCCATCTTGAACTCCTCATGCTCAGCACTTGATTGTTTATCCATCTTAAGTCTGCGAATGACTCGGGCACGATCTTGCTCCGAAAGGAAAGTGGCGGTATCAGGGAAGTCATGAACAAAGAAAAATGATAGAAGACCGAATCCAATTGTAATGACACCCTCGATGATGAAGATCCATGCCCAGCCCGGTCTTCCTCCTAGCCCATCCAAGTTGGCAATAGCTGCAGCAAGAAGACCTCCAAAGGACCCTGAAAAGGCGGCAGCAGAGAAGAAGATGGCCTGTACGGTTAGCCGAGGAAAGTAAGAAAGTATTTCATAAACTTACTGCACGAATACCAAATTCATCACGCTTGTACCAACATGAGAGGAAGTAGTTTACACCAGGGTATAAACCAGCTTCAGCCATACCCAAAAACCATCTAGCTGTCATAAGACCTTTAGAAATCACGGAATTAGCATCACCGGACAAAGACTGCAAGAAGTACGAGCCTTTAACATACCAGACCAGTTCTTAACATATCCCATTGACAACATGGCAACACCCCAGATAGTCCTAGACCATATTAGACAATGAATTTCGCCCAAAAAGGTTGACATACATGATGATCGGGATGAAAATAGATGGGCGAAGGCGTTTCAAAAGAACATTGGTCAATGGTTCAAAGATCGAGTACGAAATGAAGAACATCGAAAGGGCTGCATTGTATCGTCCAGTTGACATCTTGTGCAAGTCTTTTTGGAGACCATCGATCTTCGCATTTCCAATGTTCGTTCTGTCCAAGAAAGCAAGTAGGTAAAGGATACAAAGCTATTTCAGAATTAGTGTTTGAATTGAGAAGGGAAACCATAGTCGCAAACGTACCCAGGGAATCAAATACAAGTCCAATTTCCAGACAAGTTTTCGGTCGATGGCCTTGCGCTCTGCATCTGAAAGGTGCGCATCAGGGTCCGCCGGGAGGTTAGAGTGAATTGCCGCAGAAGCAACCACCTTTTCCTCATCACTGGTGCTGCCAGCTCTTGCATGTCCATCGGACTCCATGATAAACAAAAAGTAGTATGTACTGACGGAAAAATGAAGAGAAAGAAAGTTGGAAAAAAAGAACTTTGTAAGAACAAAAGTAACGGAAGAAATGGTCCTGGGCACTCGTGTGTATTTAAATTCGACCTGTGGCTTAGTATGAGAAGCTGCGGCGAGTGATTGAATGTCGATTAGACAGGTGTAACTATAGAATTATGCAGTCGAATTTCGAATTTCCTTCTCTGTGCTATGTTACTTTGCTTCGATGCAGGTATCAAGGGTATTTTTGCTCGGGAAAAGTCCAGGGTAAGTTAGAAATCCGTACAAGTGCCAGATTAAGTTTTTCTAAAGGCTGGGTCCCAGAGACCCCTCCCTTGAAATGGTGAACCCAATGATACCCTTGAGGGAAGGCTACCAGATTTGGACATGTGCAGCTAACCACTTTATCTTACGCATGAAAATTTCGTGGCATCCCTGAATAATCATTAAGTCGCCAACAGTTTTGAATCTAGATGTGAATCAATGATACAAAGACAGGTATCACAGGATTCACCTGGCATTTTTTCACCTATAGAGTTAGGTGGTAGTATATATATCCTAGAAGATGAGCTGTTTGTAATAAAGTCTGGCCTCAGAAGAAGTACCGACAGTATGGTAACCACTCGGTCTTGAGGTCGTTTTATATTGATATGAACAATAATCAATCACAAATCAATAATGCTTCAGAAGGGGTGAATATAATTAAATGACAACGACAGGACAGGCAGAAAATTAAGGGGATTGACCAGAGACGGCCCAACAAAGGCGGCCCATTACTTGCGGCTGTACGATTGTTTGAAAAGAACTCCACGAATTCAATTGGGTCATCAATCTATCTATGTATATATTTATGATTTGGTTGGTATGGTGTGGTTGTGCAAGAACGTCTCAATGTTGATCTGTGGTTGCGCCAATGAAGAAATCGGAGACGGGAAAAAGGAAGATGGGAAAACATAACAAGAGATCGATCTGTTATCAAACTACCAAACGGTGTCCAATAGGATAACATAATGAATTAATAATTTTGCCTGAAATCCTTTGGTGGAAATGAAGAAAGTAATCCTTGGATCCCGCATTATTCGAGTAAGCTTTTTTCACGCTCCGCACACATGCTAACCGAAAAGTTTTCGACTAGCGGAGTAAGGGGCACTAGGGACTTCTCCCGGAGCTAAAAATTAAAGAATGCTCTCCCTTTGGTATTCGATATCAAGCCTAGTAATCACTATTTAGAATTGAGAATCCTTTAGATCATTATAATCTTGGGCTTTACAGATATTTTTCTCTGTTTAAAACCGAAACATCAGTCTTTTTAATGGATGGAAAGGTTTGTACAGGAGATTCCGTCAATGTAAAGGGGTGTGAGAATAAAATTCTACCCCGGAAATTCAAATTTGGCTCGCTGGGGTATCAGATTCAGGCTCGAGTTGGGGTACTGGGGTATCGGGGTGTGTGTATAGAAACCATTAGAATCACGTGATTCCAACTCGATTTGAAATATCCGAGGCACCGAAATCTGAAGATCAATTTCAAAAATCATTCATCCACATTTCACTGCAGCACACTTTGTTTTGTGTTTAACTTTCAATACCTTCCCCATATGTCTATCACCTCCCGAGTACGTCGCAAATCTTTCCTAGGAAGATACAGACGACAGAAGTACACGCGGACGTTTATCCTTCAGAAGAACTGACGTCCTCTCTGCATATACAAAGTGGATCTCTTTCCAATCAAGCATGGACTCCGATCCACAATAATATATAACCTGGGGAATCAACATCAACCAGTGGGTTGATACGATTATAATCGCTCTGGTTGAGGAAAGACCTCCGCCATGTCCAATGTCTGCCCTGAACACCAAATCTGTATGGTTGGTTGATTAATCTGCGCATTTTCAAAGTTATCGAGGTTAATCGAGCTAATGTCGTCTTTTAAACGGCACTTCTTGTCGGTTTGATAAGTTCCTTCTATGTCTATGTTATCTAAGTCTATTGGGCACCAAATACACATCGCTTATTCATAAAAATTTCGTCCGTTCATTACGAGTAGTCACAATATCTGTATTGTATGACAATTCTAGACCTTTGTCACCTCCCATGACCCTGTCAAAAACTTCTGATCCTTCAGTTTTCCTTCATCGTCAACCTCAAGGATGCCAATGTCGGTTCCCTCAGAATTTACCAGCCTGGCCTTAGCCCCCTTGGTAGTGTTGTATAGACGAACTTCAATGTCTTGAGCATAATCATACACAGTCTTAGTCTGCTCTGATTTTCCGAGCACAAGTACTGTATTTTCCCTGACGTATAAGGGTAGGGTGTCGAACGCATGGTTTTCTTTGAACCACCCAGGTCCACTCTTCACTTCGTTGGTGAAGAAGTTCGTCCATTTACCCTTTGGTAAATAAAATTCAACATCCCCGGATTCTTCAAAGATTGGGGCTACGAGTAAACTATCTCCAAACATAAATTGTCGGTCGAGATACCATGAAGTTGGGTCATCTGGGAATTCTAAGCACATAGCTCGGAGTGAAAGGGGTACACCCAGCTCAACAGCTTCTTGAGCTTGCGAGAAGATATACGGCATGAGTCTTGCTTTCAATGCCGTCCACTTTGAAAGAACCTTGGAGCATCCTTGATCCGATTTGTCGTCCTCGTCCACTGTCCATGGTACACGGAAAGAATTGCTACCATGAAGTCTACTGTGGGAACAAAGGAGACCAAAAGCAACCCAACGTTTGTAGATCCAAGGAGGAGGATAGCCCTCAAAGCCACCAATGTCAACTGACCAGAAGGCAAAACCAGAAAGTCCTAGCGACAAGCCTCCTCGAACTGATTCAGCCATAGCTTCAGGAGTTGATTCACAATCACCGCCCCATTGCAATGGGAAACGCTGAGTTCCAGCAGTAGCAGTACGTGCGAAGAGAACGGCTTCATCCTTTCCATATCGGTCTTGCAATGCCTCATAGACAATTTTGTTGTATAAGAACGCATAGTAGTTATGCATCTTTCTTGGATCGAGAGATGAATCAAACCATTGGACATCCTTGGATGGGATGCGCTCTCCGAAATCTGTCTTGATAGAATCCACTCCCTTGTCAAATAGACCCTTCAAGCAGCCTACATACCATTCTGTAGCCTCTGGATTGGTGAAATCAATGATTCCCATTCCAGTTTGCCAAAGATCCCACTGGAACACATCGCCGTTCTTGCGTTTGAGTAAGTAACCTTTAGTTGCGGCGTATTTAAAGACGGGAGACGCTTGACCGAGATATGGATTCACCCAAACGCAAACCTTCTTGACAAGTCCTGTCACGTGTTAGAGAAGTGTGGCTCGTATCAATTGAGAACTTACCAGATTCTTTAAGTCGAGAAATTTGAGCTTTCGGGTCTGGAAACATCTCAGAGTCGAACTCGAAATCACACCAATGAAACGCCTTCATCCAGAAACAATCAAAGTGGAATACTTCAACTGGAATATCTCGTGCACTCATCCCTTCGAGGAATGAGTTTACAGTCTTTTCGTCGTAATTTGTGGTAAAACTAGTGCTCAACCAAAGTCCAAAACTCCAACTTGGTACTTTTCCTGGCTTTCCGGTCAAGATCGAATACTTTGTCAAAACCTCTTTTGGTGTTGGGCCATAAATAATGTACCTTTCGACAGTCAATATTTGACACTCAGTAAAGATCTAGTACAAGGTACATACCACTTTAGTCTCTGGCCTTCCACACTGGTCTGAACTCTGCAGCATCTCTCGCTTCCGATTTCCAGGTCCACCTTATCAGGTGTATCGATGAATACACCATATCCCCGCGAACTCATCCAAAATGGTACATTCTGACATCTCGTTAGTATCACCCACAGATTCAAACGAGGCAAAACGGACTTTGTAAGCTTGATCGCTCGAAGTTCCTCCGTCTGCGTTCCAAAGCTCAATAGACTGGCCAACCCTATTGAATGCTCCAAATCTCTCTCCTAAACCAAATACGGATTCTCCTACTGAGAGTGTCGATTGAGTGAAGATATAATGTTCAAAGTCCCTCATATCTGCGATCTGCATCGGATTGCTAGTTGCCGGACTATACGCTAAGCCAACACTTCGATTGAGCAAGGATGTAAGTTCTTTCGAGCCATCTGTAACATGAAATCGGATTTCGAAGTCATGATTGCCAGTTTTCACGGTCGCCGATAATGATCCGGATTTGAGAGTGGTTGACTTTTCTGTTTTCGCAATTTCGACTTGACTATCCTTTGGCTTCCCTTCTGGAAATAGATCGAAATGAGGTCCTGGATTGAGAGCACCCAAAAAGTGTGTGGTTTCGACGGATATCACTCCATCAAATGGAGCTTCTACATCCTTTTCAAGATCAATATGTATTTTATACTTACTGAGTGGATTGACTTACAATTGTCAAGGTGCTCAAATTCAATGAATCTGACCTGGCAAATATCTTTCTGGTTGGGCATAGCAAACTCAATGCTTTGCCATCCTCACGTTCCGTAATAGCATATACCTCTTCAGCGTATTCCAGTCGTTTCCCCTCCGCCGGCAACCACATTCCATCTCTGAACTTCATCCTGAGAACTTCTGTTGTAATCTGCTAAGTCAAATGATTACTTTGTGATTTTCAACTTAAGAATCAATCTTTGAAGTCGAGCAAAAATAAAGTCTATAAATCAATTCAATCTTATTAAAAGTTCATATACACAACTAGCTATCAAACATGTTATTTCATCAAAACACCCCACTTCCCAATGATTAATTCTGGGTCATCTTTATTTTTGGCTAAATACAATTTTCGCCAAGGGTTCCGATACGTTAATTTAGTGAGGGGTAGCTCTATTTATCCGCCCATACCCGCCCCGCCTTGCATATCCACACCGGATGAAGAAGTCGAGATTGAATTTTCGCACGAATATTGTTCCGGAAGGACATCCACCGCAGTTTTGGAGAGCTTCCACGAGTTAAGTTTGAGAATCAATTAAGATCCTGATTTTCAGATCCTTTCCACATATTCATCCCCACGTATCACGAGCTGTTATACGAGTGTCTAAGGCTGCAGGTCGAAACCAAGAGGTATTTGTGGGGGGCGGGGGATCAATTATCCTAGATTCAGCTACCTTTGCCTCGGGTTGCATCCAGACTGGTTGGCTTCAATCCATGAACCAAGATCACGTCTTTCCCCACAACTCACCCCGACAAAAGTATCTCTTTACCCAGTGAATAAGAGAGATGAGGAAATGCAACTAAAGATGCAAGGCCGAATATGATGCTGGAAGGTGCACTCCGTGGTCTGGGTCGATTTGCCCGCGAGCATTAAAAAGCGAAGAATTCCCAGCGTCAGATTCCTTTTCCTAAGCATACCTTTCACGAAGATATTACTTCTTCTCCATACTCAAGATGAAGGTCCCCTCAGCCTCTGTGGCGGCTTTGCTTGCCTACACCGCCAATGCGTCGTACACTAATTCTACTCCTGTGTACAAGGATCCAAATGCAAGTGTGGATGATAGAGTTGCGGATTTACTGTCGCGGATGACCATCCAAGATAAGACTTCCCAATTGATTCAGGGCGATATCTCAAATTGGCGTAACATGACAGATGGCACGTTCAACGCAACCGGTTTAGCATGGAATATGGCGACTCGCGCTGGTCAATTCTACGTCGGTTATCCAGTTGCGCAACAGCTGATTGCGGACGGAGTAAGACAAGCACAAGACTATCTTATGCATAACACAACCTTGGGAATTCCAGCTTTGGTTCAAAGTGAAGGTATTCATGGTTTCTTGATTGGAAACGCGACAATTTTCAATTCGCCCATTGCACAGGCTTGCTCTTGGAACCCTGCCTTGATTAAAAAGATGGGAGCAGCAATTGCACAAGAGTCACTTGCTCTTGGTGTTAACCAAATCTTTGGACCATTGGGAGATTTGGCCCGTGAATTGAGATACGGAAGAGTCGAAGAAACCTTTGGTGAGGATGGATATTTAGCAGGCGAGATGGGATATGCCTATGTCAAAGGTACGTTGAGGATATTTTTAATCTGGGAGTGTGATTCTAATCGAACTAGGTCTGCAAGCTGGAAATGTCAGCTCGACAGTGAAACATTTTGCAGCCTTTGGAACTCCTGAACAAGGACTGAACACAGGCCCGCAACATGGTGGTGAAAGAGAACTTCGAACCACCTATTTACCACCATACAAGCGTATGATCATGGATGCCGATGCTTGGTCTATCATGTCTGCTTACCATTCATATGATGGTGTTGCACTCATCGCTAGTTATCACATCCTCACTGAAATTCTCAGAGAAGAATGGGGCTACAAATACTGGGTAACCAGTGATGCTGGTGCAACAGATCGTCTCTGTGATGCTTTCAAGATGTGTCGTTCCAAAGGCAACGGACTACCCATTGATTCAGATGCGGTAACCATGTTTGTAAGTAATCTTCATATTGGGTTAAAGCTCTACTAATCACATACAGGCACTTCCTGCAGGTAATGATGTCGAGATGGGTGGTGGCTCTTTCAATTTCCAAAAAATTCCAGTGCTTGTTGAGTCTGGAGTTTTGGACATCGACATTGTAGACACCGCCGTATCGCGTCTTCTTCGTGCAAAGTTTGTCCAAGGTCTTTTCGAGAACCCATATCTTGCAGCACCAGCCAATGAGACTGCATCTTTGATTCACACTCAAGAGCATATTGACTTGGCTCGAGAACTTGATGCTGAATCCATTGTCTTGTTGGAGAACGGAAAGGGTGTTCTTCCTCTTTCAAAAACGGCCAATGTTGCAGTGATTGGACCCATGGCACATGGATTCATGAACGTAAGTTATGGAAAATCATTCTTGCATTATTTATCTAACAAGTTCTAGTATGGTGACTACGTCGTCAACGGAAGTATGTACCGTGGAGTAACTCCGTTGGACGGAATACAAGCTGCCAGTTCAGGAAGTAAGACTTCAATGTCTCAACATATATTCATGCCATAGCTAACCTTTTCTAGGCATTACCTATGCTCAAGGTTGCGAACGCTGGTCAAATGACCAATCTGGATTTGACGAGGCTGTTTCCGTTGCTCAAGCTGCCGACGTAGCTGTCGTCATTGTCGGAACATGGTCGAGAGACCAAAACCAACTTTGGCAAGGACTCAACGCCACAACAGGAGAGCACGTCGATGTCTCATCCTTGAACCTCGTTGGCGCCATGCCCCACTTGGTCAAAGCCATCATCGATACCGGAAAACCCACTGTTGTCGTCTTCTCTTCCGGTAAACCCATCACCGAAGCATGGATCTCCGCAAACGCATCCGCACTAGTCCAACAATTCTACCCCTCCGAACAAGGAGGAAACGCACTCGCCGATGTCCTTTTCGGTGACGTCAACCCAAGCGGTAAACTCTCCGTCGGTTTCCCATACGATGTTGGAACTACCCCGATTTACTACGACTACTGGAATTCCGGACGTCCCAATAACCCAGGAGAAGCCTTCCCCAACGGAACTCTCTCTTTTGGCCACCAATATGTCCTCAACTCCCCCATGCCTCTCTATGAGTTCGGATATGGAAAATCCTACTCCACATTTGAATACTCAGATGTTACTCTCTCAGCCACAAACGTTATCGCTAATGATACCATCACCGCTACCGTATCCGTCACTAACAACTCTACTCGTGATGGTGCGGAGGTCGTACAACTTTACGTCCAAGATGTGATTAGCAGCGTCGTCGTTCCAAATATTCAGCTCAAGGGCTTTTCTAAAGTGGCCATTAAAGCTGGAGAGACCGAAACCGTCAAAATTGATTTGAAGGTTGAGGAGGTTGGATTGTGGGATATTAGAATGAAGTATGTAGTTGAGCCAGGAGACTTCGTCGTGCAGATTGGAAGTTCGAGTGCGGACTTGAGGGCAAATGCTACTTTTACTGTTATTTAGAGGGGCATCTAATCTTGTGGTTATATATCACACAAATAAATTGAAATGAAGTTGACGATCTTATTTATGCTCGGTCTTTGCAGTTGTATTGAGTGTTAAGTGTTTGTTTCTTCGTGATATCTATTTCATAACTACACATGCTTATTGTAGAGTATAATACAGATGGATTAAGACTCAAGTGCTAACTATATAGGTACGGAAGCTTGATGCTCGAACACACGAGTTGAACGTTCTCCAAGATCATTTCCAGGCAATTTTTGTAATCAAGGTTGTAAAATGTCCTACTCCATCCCAAGATTCAAATCCGTCCAGTTTTACTTGAAGAATGTTTGAAATACACCACAGACTACAGTACATAAATCATACAATCCCTATGGACAGTCTGATCGCAAATGATCTATAACAAAAACTATAAATAAGACGGGAGCAACGTTGGATTTATAAGCTTATATGTCTCGAGCTAATTGACAACCTCAACGACCGTCGGGAAGTGGGATTCGTCATTCTGGGGAACATTACAAGTGCGGGCCATCGTTGTGTATGATCTCACATAGTATTTTGAAAACGGGCTTAGTGTTCCTGGCAATGCTACGGGTATAGGTTATTTCAAGGTACTGAAGGATGAAGGATCAATAAGATCGTACGTACTTGAGATATGACTAAGGAACTTGGCTAGTGGATGTGCATTTGGATGATGACATCTTTTTTTTTTTCATGATGAAAGTGACGAATTATTTGAGATGAATAGGAATAATTGTATGAATTACTAAAAAGGTATCAAGAATGTGTAGACTTCAAGCGACTCAAAATGTACGGAGTTACATGAAGCCATTTCGGACAAATGCGTCCGCATAATTCATCCCCTCAAAATGCACCAACCCCACCCCTTGAATGCGATTTCAACTCTCCGACGCCGCTCAAAAAATCCGCCGTGTCCCCCTTTCTTCCACTCTCTCCTCTCTAGAAACCATTACAAGCACCACTTCCAGCCACGCTATTCAAATCCTTTGGAATAACTCCCGCGTTTACCGCATCCAAATAACTCCAACGGTAATCATTCAACTGTGCTTTCCAAGTCCAAAAAATCCATCCTAATGCGTGATTTTCATATCCCATAACTTGTGCCTCAAACCATTTCTTATAGAATGCACCTTGAGTAGATGTCGTCCAGCCCGCTGTATCTTGTACGTTGTCTGGAGGAGAAAGAGAGAACTCTCCTACGACTGTCGGGCCACCGGTGCTGGAAATAGGATTATATGTGCAAGAAGATTGGAGGTAGGCAGTTTGGGAGACGGCCACGTTGGACCATTTAAGGTAGCGATGCTCGTCATCTAAATGTGAAAGTATATGTTAGAAATCTTATTGAGAAAAACATTGGGTTGTATGAAGGATTTTTGAGAAAGAAATGAACAAATAAAGAACTTACAAGCCAAAGAAACTCCTCCAGCCAGTCCAGCATTTGGATCTCCAGAGCCCCAACCTTGATCCATAGCCTGAACATGCAAGTAATTATTCGGGTTTACACCTGCCGCTGCTTCAGCAGCTCGAATGGCCTTGTATGCCGCGGGATAAAACTGCGAAAACATACCCGCAGCCTGCCCAGCATCTTGGACTGGTTCGTTCACAATACCAATCATGCCAACATTTCTGAAAGCAGGGTTTTTGTGAATATTTGTTGCGAGCCAAGAGAGGAATTGTGCTCCACGAGCATATTGATAATCAGCATAGAAACCGGGAGTCGAGGCATATTGTCCTGAATCCGGGTTGTTTGCAACTTGCGCTCCAGGAGCTCCATGCATATCGATAATGATGAAGAATCCGGCATTAGCAGCCGTGTTGCAAATACTCTCAAGATACTGGAAACCGCCTTGAGGAAAGTGTTCACTATCGGCGTAAACCAAACTTTCCATCATCCAATATCCGACTGGGATTCTGATTGTGTTAATACCGAAGCTTGCCATTTGGGCAATATCATCAGCATTGATCCAAGTCTTCCAGTGATTTTGGAATGCAGCGTTAGCTTTTGCTTGTCCCAAACCAGCCACGCAATCGAATTCAGACTGGTATGGACCACAACCCATAGCTGACCATGCGGTTTCAGCAATCCATGGCTCGAAGACGAAAAGAGATCCGAGATTCACACCTCGAATCTTGCCGGATGCTGGAGTCCAGCGACGGGCCGTGGGATGTTTCGCTTCCGGGTTGAAGAGAGATACTCCATCTTCTGAACGAAGGTCTTTTTCACCACCTGGCATCCATGCGCCAACTGTGCTAGCCAGCAAGGCACTAAGAAGTGTTGAAATGTACATATCGAGGTAATGGAGTAGAGAACGTTATTCCGAAATACAGATAAGAGTTATGAAAGGTATATAGGAAGGGGGGAAAGAGAGTTGATACACCTCGGTTCCAGATTCACTATCACAAAAGAAAAAAGAAGTAAAGAAAGTTTGCAAATGAGTGTGGAAATTTTGGAAAACGGCGCGTGGCCAAATGAAAGTAACTATCACAAAGGACTTGGGATGATAGAGGATAATCCCGTGCATGATGCCTCTTATAAGATATTGCAGAAGCAAGTATTTGAAGGGTATGTTCCTTTCGGCACACTAATTGCCCTTAACAATCACAGCGTTCCATCATGAACGTTAAATTACACCTCGATAGTCACAGTGACTAATCATAAGATCAAGTAAGGAGTACACAAAAAGGGCCGTCTTTGTGTTCTGCTCGTCCGGCCATGAACTTGTTTTGGGGCAGTGTCATATTGAGGTTACATGTCATTCCCGCGAAATTTAAATAGACGTTTAAACATCGTAAACTCAAAGACGAAGGAGATGAGTATGGCAGGGCAAATGCTCCTCCAACGTGATGCCCATGAAGCGAATGGCCTAGTCAGATGTAAGGCTGGTTTGGACAATGAGTAAGCTGATTGGACAAAACATCAACACGTTATTGCAGTCTCAGGGTTTCGTTGATTCAATCTGAGATTTGGCCGAATCGTAACCACTTGTGTAACGATGAACATCTCGATAAGGAAGGTTTGAGCAGCCACTAGTGACTATTGGGAATGTGCTTTCCCCAGTAGAATAGAAGAAATGGCGGGGAAGTTAAGACTAACCAGATGGGTGTACCGACAGCAAAAAAATTCAGAATCCTTACAATTTCGCTTGGAATGGTATGTTTCAAGACTACCAAGCTGCGGATTCGATTTAAATCATTCTTTTTGAGATTCCGAGGATCTTTGGTCAGCTCTTTCATTAGAAGTTCGTCTACCAAAATAGTTTTCTCTGTCTCTATTGAATGAAGCCAGCTCAACTTGGAGATGGAATGCCATCCGCACAACGGTAGACGTGAGGAATCACCATAGCCTGACATGAATTATACTCTCGCGATTTGAAGAAAAGTCCAGCACAAATTACCAGACACAAAGCCCAAGGGACTATTTGATTGTCGATTCTGCATGTAGAAGTACGAGACCTACATCATCAAACTCGAATCTGGATGTCGATTTTAGTATTTTAGCTTTCTCTCCTAGCCACGAGATTGGATTTGTTTTAGCGATTAGCGAGGTGTGTGTCTACTTATACTTAGCCACAGTCACATGATTAGCTGGCCCCTATCGGCCAGAATCTACTAGGTTCACGCCAGTTCAGCTAAATAATGTATCGTAGTGGAGTCTCCGCTCCCATCGATCGTTTGCACAGGTGAGACTAGACTCGCACACGATGGTCAAAATAAGTTGTACACCAAGCAAACCTTATAGTCAATACTCGAATTTCAATTTTTTAATCAAACACTTTCAAAATTTTATTTCGAATCTAACATTCAAACAATTCGAATGTTCCAAGTTAGTTAAGATGTTCAGACATATATTAGATGTCTAAAATTCCACCTTGATTTGTGGTTATTTTGCTCATATAGAGACTAACTGACTTGTTAAATCTTTTTTTGTTGCAACTGAGGATCTAATTGACAACGTGTAACAGTGAAATCAAAAAGATATCGAAGTTAGTTCGGGGAGTAATCATGCTGGACTTAAGCAGCATTCGAGGATCAGGAACAACAGGCGGAGTATTCTGATGAAACGTACCGTGGCGTGCGATGAAGGAACGATGTGCAGTTGCACGGTATCCGACCCGTACATGAGTTCTTCTGCCGTCATTTAGATTCTTCCTCCACTCGGTATTTATAGAAGATTTGGTATGAGTGTGTTGCTGAGCTGATGAGATCTCACCTGGAGTGCTGCCGCTAGCGGACCTGTAAGCTGTAGATCGCCTACCAAACCACTAAAATCCCAAAATGCCGACATGTCAATATGTTCACGTCTGCCTGAACTACCAACACCAACACCAACTTCTTTCAATTCTGTTATAAGTAATAACCTCTCAATCATGTCTATCGTTAATCCATTATTTCCCATTGCATTGTTTAATATACGCAAAGCCAGTTTCCTCGCTGCAGTCTTCCCACCATTTCAATAACGCATTCCAAAATCACATATTTCATAAGCTGAAAACATCTCTGGGATCTTCTACATGATTGGTTCACAACTTCGTATCTTACTTGATAAATCTGTGCAACCGGTGAGGATTTTCAGGGTCATAAGTAAGAGATCTACGAGAAGCTCAAAAGCTAATGCTTGATGACTCAAGTGGACGTCTGACCTCAGGTAACTAATATACCTCGTGCAGATATCTCTACGTAAATACCCAGTGGTAAGCCAATTTCATCAGTTAACTGCTTGTTTTCGTATACACTTCATACATTATGGTTTCTCTCAAGAATGCTATACATGCTTGGGCGGCTCATAACGTCGTTCGCAGCGTTACAAATTCTCGAGAAGACCCTTCTTGCACTAAAGCTATACCGTCTGATATTATTATTGGACAACCTAAAAATATATCAATCACAAGTTCAGACGTCCATCGATCCTACCTTATCGTCGTTCCACCTCTCTATACATCCCAATCTTCAACTCCTGTCATATTTTCTTTCCATGGAGGTCATCGAAATGCATCGCAACAACTCGCGCTGGACCAAATGACAAATCCTGAATTTAACAACTTCGCCATAACAATATACCCTCAAGGAGTCAAGGTAACGAGATCCCCTCACCCAAAAATAGGACACAGATTAACAAGATTAGGGAAAATGGGAAGGCAACCCTGGAAACGCAGCAAATGACACCCAGCTGGTCAGCGATATAATTGACAGTCTTGACAAAACATACTGTATAGACAGCAAACGCATTTGGGCAACTGGTAAATCCGATGGTGGAGGTTTCTGTAATACCCTAGCCTGTGATCCCATCCTCTCTACCAAAATCGCTGCATTTGCTCCTGTCTCTGGTGCATATTATATCGACACCCAACCATGTTTCCCAAACAATGTTACGATCCCATGTTCTCCAGGGCGTCCCAAGATTCCCATGCTTGAGTTTCATGGCGGTGAAGACTCGACGATTCATTATGATGGACAGGCTAATCGATCTAATCAGTGTATCCCGACTGTTCCGCATTGGGTACATCAATGGGCCCTGAGAGATAAGTTGGAGCTGAAAAATCTCACGACTGATTTGACGAATGACACGGTTTTGTATAGTTATGGAAAGGGGGAGGATGAAGGCTTGGTACAGCATGTTTTTGATAGAAATTTGGAACATGATTGGCCGAGTACGGTGTTGAATGCTGATCTGATTGGGCATGGGGAAGGACCGGCGAGCTTTAATGCTACGCCTATTATCTTGGATTTCTTTCAGAAACATACTTTACCGTAATCTCGAGGTTATTTTATAATTGATAAAGGGTGTTCCGTGGTCCGAATCGGGAGGTGGAATATAAGGTCTTGATTTCTGAAAAGAGAATCCGACATTGAGAGTAAATTCCGTGTTTCACAAAATTTGCTTATTTAGCTCGATCCATAAATCGAAAGCTTTCGATTGTCGAATTGCGTCTTAGGACATCCAAATGCTTTCCAAACTCTGTATATAAATTTTTTATTGTTCCCGCATTATACTCCGAACTGTGAGGGTACTTCCATCGGCCGCTCGTTATGAGCCTTCTATCATACGCCAATCTTCGTTACTTCTTCTTTTCAGACCCATTTGTCAAGAATATTCTGTGATTGCATGAAGTGAGCCATTTCTTTTTTCAAGTCCGTGTTGTTATTACTATGGTAATAACTAACCATCCCATGGCGGCAGGTAATAAACAGATTCCCATGCAATCTCAGCTCTCGTACCAAATTCTCCTAGCAACGATTCCACTAGGTTCACAATCGAAGATACTTCTGGGTGAATCATGAAAATTTGGATTCAAAGTGAGATAAAGGAGAAGCTTAGAATTTTGCCGTTTGAAGACGAGGAAGGAGAAACTTGGTAATCTCAATCCTGTAGGCGCGTTCTCTTTGAAGCGCCGACATTCTCAAACAGGTCTTCAAAACAGGTCGTCAAACAGGTCGCGCTGTGCATTTGCAGATAGAAAGAAAAAAGGAAGAAGGAAAAGCGCTGACTAATCAAAGCAAACCAACAAAGCAAACTAGAATTCAACGTTACTGCGTACTTTTCACACATTTGGTTCATCGACTTCCGATTAGTATACCGACACAGACTTTTGTTGGGAGACGTATTATAATCAAGGAACATGCATTTTTTGAAGACCAAACCATTGCAAATGCGGCGCGAATATGTCCTATCGTTCATCCAATGGAGCGATAAGCATTTATCTGCATGCATGTGGTCAGACTCGTGTGGGAACTTGCCCTATAGAATTAGGGTTATTCGGTATGGCGAGCGCCAAAGGCTGGAACTTACTCACCAATCTTTTCACAACATATGCAGCAAGAGGACAAAGAACGGTGGAGGTGGAGTAAAGCTCCTATCAAAATTCTACTATCTGACCTTAATCTATTCCAGAAGCTTTCAGTGGAGAGTCATTTGCAGACGTTATTACACAGGGTAGTAAATGGGATGGGCTTAGACATGCAGTCCAACGTATTTCAGTTTGACATGTCTATTTTGCCACCATAATGATATATCAGGTCTCAAAAGCTCTACAGAAAACATATCTCCTGATAGTGTATTGACGTTAGACGACATATATCACTGTGATGTTTTCTTGGTTCGCGACAAAATAGGTTATGGATTTTTATAGAGCCCGGGCCTCGTACTACCCACCCTGTGAATACCTAGAACCAATTATGAAAAGACTTCACAATGATCTCTGCTATTCTGACTACGTGTCTTGTACGGTTGCCGATCAGTGGCCCTTTAACGCATTTTTCTCCTCAATCATATGACCCACTATGCAGACTCTTGCAGGAAGCCTTCCCACTTTGAAACCACCAACTAGGCTAAGAGCCAAATGTAAAATAAAATTGAGTAGGGAGTATCGTGGTAGGTGTCGTTGTAGCAGCACAACATGCAATTCCCCTAGACCAACTAGACATGGTTTCGCTCATCTTGGCTCTTTGAAGGAAGACTACTTATATCCCTTTGGCAAGCTGATTTCTTCTTTTTCTCTGGACTCTGTCCGCGGTCCTATTGAATAGTTCTTCGTGCCATATTTTTTCGCGTCGGGAATTCTTGGAAAGACGTTCGATTTTCTGTGTGATCAAGAAATTCTCTTCATAAAATATTGCTCGTCATATATCAGCAGTATGTTGCTATCATCGCGTGCGACAAGAATACTCGAGGAGGTTAAGAATGTAAGCCACTGGCCCTCTTCGTTCTCGCTATTGAAAAGTTTGTAGATGCTCCATGATCTCGCAAACAAAAATGTGATTTTGCACGGAATTTGTTTTCATGCTAATATTCCACGGACATTAGGGTTGCTGTATGCTTTATGGTGCAGAGTTTTTCACTGAAGATGAATGGGTGAAAATAGACGCGTTACTGCACAAGGGAGAATATGTTTTTACCAACGGCCCCCAAAAACAGTTTTCAGATGCGTACGAACCTTCGGAATCTGAACAGCTCGTGAGGATCGAAGACAAAGCAGTATCTGAACCTCCCAGCAATACTCAAGCTGGTCTTCAAGAGCATGATACACCTTCTGAGGATAAACCTAAGTCAGACGCCTTGGTCACATTGACTAGCAATGGTCATGGAAAATTTTCGGGATCACCATCAGATGCAACTTGCTTCCATTGCCAGGCTCGTCCCCAGCTCCCCGAAAATGAGGCTCGCGTCAAACTGCCCAAACCAAAATATGGGCCTTCCCCAGCGGAATTTGCGCGCGATTATGAGCCAAAGAAGGAGGAATTCGCACAACGCGAGCCAACAAGAGTGAGTGATGAACCTAAAATAATCCTTACTAGAAATGTGGCCAGTCCTGGTACTCAACCAATGCCTATCGGCCCACGACCTAAGAAGACAGCATCTGGCGCCCAAATAAACAAGTCTTACAAAGCCATCAAGGATTTTCAACCACCACCTGAGGCACTTGGCGGGATCCAAATATCTTGTGGTGACAAAATTAAGGTCAAAAAGCCTATTGGTGCCAATCTTTGTCTGGGGTGGAATTGCAGAAGTGGGCTATTTGGTAGCTTTCCTGTGTCTGCGATCTTAGAGGACGATAAGACAAGCAGTAAGAAAACGGATCATGGTAGCCCAGCTCCGAAGAAAACTGGCGGCTTTTCGATGGATGATTATGACAACAGAAAAACGGCCGAAGTGAGTCCTGAATCACATGCTTTAGACCCGTCTATATCCTTAAATATATCAATCATAGACTGATGCTAGGAACTCTTAGTGGGCGGATGACGACGAAGACGACATACTACCACCACCAACTGAATCACAAGTTGCATCGAACGGTGTCGAAGGAACGAAGCAGATAGAAACCTTGGATGGTTCCAACCTTGTTGCTTCAGCTAATAGTGACCGCGAGATCAACAGTGAGAGTGACAGCGAGAGCGCTGGAATAGAGTCAAGAGTCTCTAGTCTAAATACAGACCATGATGAAGATGTAGTCAATGAGCAGAAGCTGAACGATGCGGACTATGAGAACAAGGTTAGTTTCACCTTTCCTGATACATCCCTCTACCTTTCTTTCAATTTATTTCAAAACTTGCTTTGTGAACTCGGCTTAATAGCACAAAGTCGACTACCTCAGGGCGAACAGTTATACACAGATTCCAATGAAGGTTAGTGCTTTTGTATATTCATGTGTTCTAAGTCGATATCGATGTATGATATTGCAAGTGAAACCAACGAGGCTACGCACTGAGGTTCAAACAACGTCATACATGAATGACAACCTCAAAAATACAACTACATTTCTTGTCTTCCAGAATATATCATTCTTCACATCACAAATTAACCCTCTATACTAGGAGTTACAAATGACCAAATATCGTCCCAACAGATCATATAACAGTTCCCCTAAACCTGGAAAATTTATGACCACCCGGGACAGACTTCGTATAGAACCTCATGAAATTGTCGTTCCAAAGACTGAAGTCTGTTAGTAAGTAACCTATTTCTCTCACTCACCTTCCAAAACTAACCACTAACCAATTCCAGTTACTGGGATAGTCCCAAGGGCTGTCGCTTCACGGAAGAGCAATGTCGTGATCTCCACGAACATCGCGAGTACACACTGCAAACCAACATACGAAACGGCAAAATCAACCCCGGAGTTCTCTTTGATGTCGTCTATGCGATTCCCGCTCCCGAGCCCGGCAAGCAACATCAGCCAGCCGACCCTAGTACCACCGTCGGAAAACGTTTCACGTGCTTCTTTTGGCACAGCTACACATCGTCCGAAAGTAGCAGGAAGTGCCTCAATTCAGCTGCGGCTTGTCAATTCCTTCATACTTATGTCGGAAGCGAGGGAATCCTATATAAGGAAGTTCAAATCCAAGCGTTCAAGAATCGGAACAGGAAGCCAGTTGCTAAACAACCGCTTTCACCTCCTTCCGAGGCTGCTGACGGTCAGGGATGGGGATCGGCTGAAAACGTGTCTCCTGCTTTAGATTGGTAGACGAGAAGCAAGCATACAAATTGCAAGACAAAGATAATAGCTTCGAAATGGACATTGTACACATCGTACTCTGGGTCAAACAAAAATATAGCGAGGATCATCGATAAGAATCTTTGATAAGATAGCTTTCGTTTTCTTCTGGCGAAGATTCGCCAAATATGGTTCTTTAACTAAATTGACAAATTGGGATTTTTAACTAAATTGACAAAATGGGATTATAACATAGCTTGGAACAATAAAAACAGAAAATCATACTCTAATTTTCTTGCTTGTGCTTTGTTGACGCCATGAAATGTTCCCTAGGGGAATTTGAGGTACTTCTGTGATGAAGACTCTCTTGGTATCATTTGAAGGCAAATAAATAGCTCAGCATGGTCGAACAATTATAATATACGCCACAAGAACTTTATGACAGCAAAGATGACGCTTGAGTAACACAATATCGTTGACTTCATATTCAACGAGCTAAAGGACATTCTCGGATCCTCAAGAATTTTCAATTTGACCATCCTTAACTACCTAGGTAGTCGCTTCGGTCGCTCTATCCTCATCTTATTACCCATTGAACCAACGTACCTTCCCTGAACTTTTGAGTTGCTATATATACCAGAAGCAGAAGAACAGAAAACAGTGGTTCAAACCTGAGAAGCGAGGTTGCAGGGGCAAGAAGCATGAGATCGAAGTTTAAATACTGGAGATTACAATTACAAACAACTTAAATCCAACCCACTAATCAACCGGTTCTCCAACCTAAAACCCACCTCCATTGTCCATAAGTCTTATCCAATTTCATGTCCCATTTACGTCATACCCAATATCCCCAGTGCCGATATCCATCCGAACTCCTGAAATGTGACAATATAAAGAAAGGTTTCGTGATATAATTTCGTATCATAGTTGCAGCCATTATAGATATCGACTCCTGAGAGCTTGGCTGATAGTGCTCATTCTACTTGCCATGCCACCTGCTTGCATATTGCTCGCGAGTGCCTCTTCTAGTGCACTTTGCGTTACGGACGCGTCTAAAATTCATTTGAGTCAGCTGAAAGTTCTTCTCTCATTCAGATTCAGTCAATAGTTAGAGAAATTTCGTGACAAAAAGGATACTAAATTCGAGTTTAAAAGCAGTACGGGGTATCAATGAAATTTACAAAAGAGATGAACGGAAAACACGAATAGGATAAGCCTCATGGCTTGAAAGTCCCGGTAAATGGGGAAGACTGACCATCCAGATCACTAAAACTACTACCCATACTTGGTGTTCCCCCATCACTTCTCTCACTTTGTAACTCAGTTGTGCGACGAGGACTCAATGGGCCAGTCAGGGGTCGTCTTCCTCCTCCGCTCAAAGCATCGTGTCTTTTGTTCACAATTGGGGCGGAAGAACTCGTGGAGGAATCAGAGGTCTGCGATTCGACTGGCAATAGTTTCTTGGGGTGAGCGGGCATTCGCCGAGAAGGATTGCGGGGGTCTCCCCGAAGGGTGGCGGATGGATCTTGCGGGGTGGGAAGAAAAGCGGGTTCATCATCTGATGAGGGATCTTTGTTTGTTTTCTTGATAGAAGGAAAGCGCTTGTTAAGCAGGGTTGATTGGAATGGATAAGGATCGTCATCGGAGGAATCCTCGGGAGAAGAGAGTTGCGCCGGTTGTGGAGAATTTCTAGGTGGATGGTCAATTGCCAATGAGGGCGGTCGTGATCGCTGCTTTGGTGAGAGAGATCGTCGGTTTGTGGTGGCTTGGGTTGGTCGCGAACTTGGTGCTACGAATGTGCGAGATTGAACAGTTGTTTCCCGAGATGATGTGCGAGAAAATGGCGGAGCTACTTGACATTAGATATTAAACATATCACCTAATTGAGATGAGGGGTCCATACCCATTGCGCGATTGGGAGTGTTTGGCACACTTCCATCATTTTTCGAGAATGGAGTACTCTTCCTATTGGAAAGAGAGGATTGAATTCGTGGACCTGCTAGTTGTGAGCTCCTAAGCTGATGGATTTCATGTGCCGCTTGCGAGTTACCTCCACCTCCAGATCCAGTTCTCTTCATTTCTTCTCCACCTGCTGGTTCAGATATACTGTCTGGAACTGGCGATGGAGCCAAAGAGCCTTTTGATACCGTCGCTTTCCTCATCTGCTCACGGACTTGTGAAAATTGTCGTTCGTAAAGCCATGCTACCTGTTGAAGGAGGAATGGAAGAGTAACTTCGAATTTTGTAGCTCTGCGAGTATGTTAGGATGTGTTGGAGAACGCGCAGACGGAACCTACAATGCAGTCCCTATATCTGTTAGCAAGGCGACTCTGATAGATAATTCAAGTACTTACAATCAACATCGCTATTCTTTGGAGCTTTGAGCAATATCTTCCAAAGAGCCTTGTCTTTTCCTGCATCCCATTCCACCTGAAGAAGATAGTTATTAGTATAGTATCTTTAATACATGAGGATAATCCATACGGCTGGAGGATCAACGAAATCACCACGCGGAAATGGTAATTTTACAAACACAGTATAAGTGGGATCCGATTCTGCGTCTGAATTTGACATTGTTGTTGTGCGTTAATCGCGATGATGTAGTTAATGCGGTTGTTGCTTTCTCCATACCAAGTACTCTTTATCGGAGATGGTCATGCACTAAGATAAAGCTTGTGGTCGCTGTAGTAATAATGCAGGGTGCACCTACCACTACCATTTCCTCTGAAAACATGCATCCGAAACGTATGTCAAGATGCCATCTGCCAGGGTGTTAGATCAACGTATCAAATGAGATTTCTCATAAGTCTTGTTATGAGTTAACTCAAGGCTTAGGAAAGGACTAAGAGTAACCATGTATTGCTGTTTACTCAATTGTTGGGTATATATATTTAGATAAAAACCTCTGCGACATCTTTTCCCTCGGCTTATCAAGGATTGAGTGTCTTGGATGGTGTTGTGGTTTAGTGGCATAATTCTTGCTTAGGGATATATCAATCTTCATCGATTGATTCTCCATGTAAGAGGTCCCCGGTTCAATCCCGGGCAACGCCCAAATTCTTTTGCTTCTTTTTTTGCCTTGCATACCTACTACTTACGGTCAGCTTATTTTACGTTCTACGAAAAAGAATAGTATGGAGGGGAGATTTTCGTTTGCTTTTGCGGTGGGGAAGATTTGTTTGATAATGGCAGACTTTTAGCAACCTCACCCGATTGGTCACAGCTTTGCCGAGATCTCCTTTTTTTTCTTCAATCGGAATGAATACAAACTAGTCTTTGGCTGTGGATATTGACATTAACTCATGCATTCCCTCTGAAGGCATAAATGTTTTATCCTGGAATCTTCAATAGTTGTGCGGTCTCAAAGATTGAATCAGGCGGCAGAGTAAGGGGCAGCTATGCAAGCAGTCGAGAATTACGCACATTGAACAGGAGCAAATATGACAGTTCTTTTGACAAAAGACCGGAGTCTCTCATAACCCAGAGAACAGCCTGATAGTGCAGGCCTTTCAGGTGTTGAAGATGCTTGAAATACTGGAAATGTCATGTTACATGTAGGTCTAATAACTAGCTGACGCAAAAACATGATGACCCATGGCTTTATAGATAATCCTACTTTTAATTTTTGACTGGATAACTTTCTTGACAGCCCTTGGCTATATCGACGCTTAAACTCAGCATAAATTTGTGTGCAAGTCAGTCCCAACGCCGCAGAGAAGCATGGTGAAAGATGCGACATGATTTCAGACATTATCTCGTCTGAGATATCCAAGGCAGGGAATCTGTTTAAAAGATTATTTGGAACAAAGAAAAAAACTGCTCACTAGTCATGGCGGATTGAATGAGTGGGAAATCGTTGTTGATTGGGATTTTAGCGCCACTGTTTTTCTTCCCTTCATTGCTCTAATCTGTAGGATTATCTTTTACCTCAGACATGACTATAACTTTGGCGATGGCAACTTTCAGTATAGCACATATAAAGGTTTCAATTCAGTTAATAGGTTACAGTCAAAGCCAATCTCGAGTGTCACTTAGTATCATATGTGAGTTCCATGGCCTTCTCTTGGAGAGAATTGTTGCATTTTTAAATACCACCAGGAATGGTCGATTATAACAATGATTTTGTTTGCACAAGTTTTAGAAGACTTCTCAGATTAGATGGCGACAATTTACGGGCTATAGGATATAGATGATAATCGCGGTTTCTGCGCGAACAGGTGTCTAAAAATGCTTTTTGTTGATCAAAAATAGAGATAATCCTTATGGGATTTAATGATACCCCTCTACTCCTCTGTAAGCTTCCCAATGCTACCCTCCTTGCCCCTATTCATGCGTCTCGCTTCTCTTTAAAACCCGATCATTTCTATCCATTCCGAGAAGTGGTCCAAAGCTTTCTCCACAGCCTCAGCAGATTTCCATTTCCTGTCAAAATACAAGGTATTCCGTTGCCATATATTTGTGGATTTCCAGTAAGATTGCCAAATGAGTGCGCGTGGAGCCAGATTAATGCTTCCCACAATTACTTGCTCAGCTTTTCTGTCCCATTCAGCCCCTAAATTGAATGGAGAGGGGATTCGACTCGCTTGGAGGAGTAAATTTGCCTCTTTTGAGCCCAAATAAACTGAACTATCCTCATAGGTATCTATCAACGTACGATCGTTACGTGTAAACTCATAATCCTGATATCTTTCCTGCAATATCTTGATATTTTGGATTTTGTTTGCGTACACAGACGCGAGAAGAAAACGATGCGGAACACGGCTCGAAGGGCCATCTAATATTGATGTCATACTCGTAGGACACACTGCGTCTTCGGTCTTCCAACAGAGATCATTCCCCAAAAAGAAATATTGATCTTTCAACCCGTTCCAGCTTCAAACTAGCTTATACAGTTCTATTGGTGGGTATAATTGAGACATTTCGACCTCAGTGACTGGGTATAATCGAAAAGGAAGAGTTGTATCGACCAGGCTTCGTAATGGCACCTTTGATGGGTATAAAGCTCTGTATGCAGCGTAAAGCTCAGGACAAGTTAAGCCAAGACAGGTCGAGCCCTCCCAGCCAAGTAGCCCCATCACATTGTATATGATTTCAAGTGGCAAATCTCCGAGACGGCGATGAGTTTGGGTTGGCACTTCATTAATTAGCGCATGTTAAATTTGTAAAGAGGAATTATAATGTTGCTTACCTTGTAACCAGCAACTAGTAGGGACGTTTCTCATCGTGGTAGATTTCTGAGATTGATGCTTTCGGGGTGGAATTGAGTAACGAGATTGGTGAAATTTCTTAGTTGATCTTGCTATTCGAAAATGATTTGGAAATCTGAATGAGATTGAGAATTTGAGAGGGGATGCGATTGCTCGAGGGCTGGAGGTTAGTTTATATAATATAAGGCAAGGTACGCTCTTTGAGATGGTGCCGTAGTAGACACTGCTGATAGAGTTAGTGCATAATTCGAAGTAAAATTTACCCTCAGAATGGTACCGTATTGATCAGGGACTTCATGGAATCAACCGTACCTTGAACTTCTGCCTAGTTACCTACCATCGATAGGGGTGCAAGGCCTAGATGGCGGTTTTCATTTGTCTCAAAAATTGTCTTTGTAACGGGACTGTAACGATTCGTAAAAGCTCTAGTTTTGGAAAAGTTCTGAGCGATCGTAAAATTACGAGCCGGTGAGATAGCTTTGCATACGTCTGAGAAGATCAGTTTAAGTAGAGTAAATGATTTGCATATAGTTGAATATCATGTATTGTAATATTAGACTAAAGATAGTTTTAACATCTTCGAGACTCATTATTACTCTTTCTGGTCATTTATTGGCTCGTTCTTCTCACCCCTTCGCCTTAGACCTCGATCATGAGTAACCATTCCGAAAATGCACTTGAGCATATCTCAGCTTGGCGTTCAGCCCAACCTTCTTGAAAACTTGCATAGTTTCGACGGAATAGAAGACAATTCTTCCAGTACCATCTCGAGTGTCTTCGATCACGAGCCACATCTATAGTGCTCAAGATAACCTTTCTAGCCTCCTTCTCCCACCTCTCAACCCCTATGTTGTAAGGATTAGGTAGAGGACTCATCCTGAAAGCAGATTCCGGATCTTCCTCTCGTGAGAGCCAACCGGGCGGCCAAGCCTTCAAGGATTTATCGATATTTTTCTGATTGATTCTTGGAGTTCTAAACCAGAAACAATCCTGGTAACTTCTGCCGAGGCGATATCGCAGCATAGTATTTCTCGCAATAATTTCTCGGGTATTATCAAGCGGAGTGATGTCATATACAGACTTACGGAGGAACCGAGCTGGTATTACCTGAGTATTGACATTGGAACCTTTAATGCGTCCCCATGGAGAATTCGGCGCCCAACATGTATGTTGATGTCCATGCCAGGATCCTAGCAACATAAATAGCCTGACTCGAGCCAGTTTTGGAGGCTCATGACAAAGAGCAGGAGGACCTGTGTCAACCCATTCTCGCAATGGTATCTTTAATGGGTATAAACGTTTGTAGATTTCGTACATTTGCGAACAGGTCAATCCAAGGCAAACTGAACCTGCCCAACCAAGCTCCCCCCATGATGTTAACACCTGGTAGAGTTACTCGATTGATTGTCTGGATAGACTTTAATATATCGCTTGTAAGTAAAAGAAGATGAGAATTTACAACTTGAGAGTTCAAGGATCTTATAAAAAGGTGATTACTTCCTTGATGCTGTACATAATGGACCGTACTAAACTCGAGATTGAGAAAATTGAGAACCAAAGATATACAGTCGCGCGGTATTACCCAGAAATATCTTAGTGACATCAATAGCGAGTGATCAATCAGTCAATTCGTTACGGCACTCCATATCATGCACCCATGAGTCACAGAGGAAAGCTCTTTCATTTTGGAAGCTAGTCATGAGATGAGAGTAATAAGATTTATAATTTTTTGGTGGAATCGACACTATGAACTTATTGATGCAATGGTCAAATGTACAATGAAACTGAGCCCCTCTATAATATTGGTTTGACCAACCGCCCTAAATTTCCTATCGACAGCTAGAAAGCAATATTGTAGTTAACATTCTATTCTATCTGGCCCTAATACTTTCCATACCTTTACTATCACGACCTGCACTAGCCCTCTAACTCTACTGGTCGTTCTTCACCGCCAAGCTCAACTGCTTTCTCAGAAGGTACTGCTGATTGCTGATTGGGCGCTTCATGATACGTTGGAGGTTTCGTCAAAGACCCTGTAGGATGCTCTGTCAAAGGTTCTGCTGCAGGATCTCTCTTGTTTTTCCTTCGTTTGTACAGAAAGTAAACCAACCCAAGGACTGCGCAAAGTACATCCACAGATGCAACAGCGATACCTGCCGCCAATCCACCGCTAAGCTTAGTGTATTTATCCCTGTATTTCGTATCGACTGCTGTTGAATTGCCAATAACTCCAGTGGCAGAAGTAGATGCCTGAGTCGAGGAAACTGCAGAACTGGAAAGTGTCGGAGAAGAAGTAATTGTTGAGGACGAGGAAGACGTTGTGGAGGATGAAGCAGAAGTTTTGGAAGATGAAGAAGAATCTCCAGTGATGACCAAGAATGCTGGACTTGACACATCACGAGAGTCGGGATTAAATGTAGGATTAAGGTCTTTAAATCGAAGAAAGTATTTTGCAGTCTTGCCTAAAACACTGGTTGGAATATCGATTGTCCAGTCATGAGTACCGCTATCGTTGGCGTTGATGTTCCCTATCAGAATAAAATTTATCAGTATCATGGAGAGCCTTGGTAGTGAGATGGCAGGCCTTGTATAATTATACCTTCAAGTAACTGGCTGTATGCAGTCTTTTCATACTCCCACGTTGTGACCCACAAATTAGTCAAGGTATCAAATTGATAGTCCACTGGCGCCCCAAACCAAGTAATCTGGAGAGTGAGACCTTGTCTGAATGTTTGTGAAAGATCTGACTGGGTGCCGTCAGGTACGACCCAGATCGAACCGAAATCTACAGCTTGCTGAGCTCGAACTGCTGAGAGATAGAGGAAACTGATGCCCAAAATAGCTTTGTAGATATGAAACTCCATTGCGAAAACGTGTATAGGTTCAAGCCTTCGATAATCTTTGCTCGTTGTTATGGGAAGCACGATTTGGCTAAGCCACAAACCCATTAAGATTATGCATTTGGTTACAAGATCTCTAATTGGCGATCTCATGACCGACAAAGTGAATATGCCCACTTCCAGCAGTAATTTTGGACTGCAAGAATGATCTTCTTAGAGTCTCCAGCTACTTATAATCATGCTTATTTGATACATTATACACATCTTTTACTCTTGAACGCCTCTGTATCTTATCACCAATATATACTTCTGGGGACACTTTACTTTTCAGACCGTTCATATGAGGCCCCCATTCGATCAGGTTTCGAGTATAGGTGAATACAAGCTGTTGATGGTCATGATATAATGTCACATGGTGGTTGGCATTATCTACAATACTCCAGAAGTACTGTATAGCCAGTGCTGAGCTATATTGATGAGAGACTCAGTGGTAACCGGGTATTCATTCTTAAACTATCAGCCCGAATTTCCTTCACACCTTTATATTTGAAGAACTGGGTGTATGTGGTACTGAGCTACCATCAGACTCCAGATCTAAAGTCGCTGTTAGTATGATTCAATGATCACAGTTACTCGTTGCACAGGAAAATCATGCAATTATTCTGAAATGGTTGTCTGGTTGCTGACCGTGAATATTTAAGATGTGGTGCCTTTGAGCGAGTGGAGATGATAGTGTTAGAATGATGTCAAACCGATGACAATATTATAAGCTTGGGTGTAGATTCATCTGAGCTGGTGTAGTGTAACATCGGCTATACCTCTGGTGGAACGAGTTATCAATCATGTGCCAGATGTTGAAATATGGAATGCTGTATTTGACCTCGTTGCACAGACAAGCCTAAATGAGATTACACCTTTGACTGCCTCCGAAAACGCTATCTTCGATATACTGATTCTATCCAGCTCGGTTTCTCAGAAGGGGATTAAATAGACACACAACTAAGTTGGTCAGTGAATACTCAAGGAGCTTACTAGGCAAGTCTACTATGATATTGTAGGTGTTTATGAATAATGTTTCTAAGAGAAATCCTGGATAAACAATATAAGGAATATCTATAAAGATTCGATAGTCCAATATATAGATAGCCATTGGAATGAATAACTAGAGCCTTTATTTGAAGATTCATTCTTTAATTAGTTAATGAATTTCCAAAACATTGTTCTCAGCAGGCTTGGTTATAGTTATTATATATTAACGAACAAAGTATTAAGGGGCTTGGAGGCTAATTGTAAGCTTAATATTTTCCTTAGTTCTGTAAACATTGCCTTACCGAACAACGAATACGATTAATCAAATGTACTTGTTATTGAGGAACACAAACAAAATCCTGATAAAAATAATTTTACAAAAATATTAATATAGTTAGTAGGGTATACACGTGAGGTGTTTCGAAGTCAACTGGAGTGGCGATTTGTCCCTGGTTTTACGATCTGCGGAAGTCTAATGCGACTTTGGACATTCGACACATCTGAAGAACCTGAGCGATTCATCATGGTTATTGTTGGGTATGCTTTGATAACGGACGCGGAGTTAGGATTGAATACGTTTATCAAGCGTGATGGGACCAGTAGGTAAATTATCTTACAGGATTTAAGGATCTCTCTAGAGGATACGCCAACCGCCTCGCAGAAATAATAAGTTTCATTGGAACCTAGATGTTACTGTCGGAGTATCGATCATGTAATCAAAAAGAGGGCATTGTATTAGCTAGCGAGGCCCTAGCGCTTCCTTATATAAGTATTAGCTTCCCATCGATAATAATGATTGAGAACGACTACAACCATAATAAATGAAAGTACTTTACACTTATCAACAAAGTTGATACCAGCAGTTACGTCTCACCTGGCTAATATCACGGGGAAGGCGATACTAGGACGTTTGGATGTGTGTTGATAGACTTGCATGCAGGTGATTCAACTGGAAGCTAAGCGATAATAACTTAGTAATAAAGTTTACTATTTGAGTTGAGCACGAGGCTCTATCTACTGAGGAAATAGATTCTGCTAATATAGATCTTTGTTTACTGCTGTCCTATTGCTCCCACTACATCCCACCGCTGTGGGACAGTTGGGACCCAGTGGGATAACCTGGTCAGATGATCTCTTTTCCAAGTGTTCTACTACAACTAATCCAGCCATTGTATCAACAGAACTCGGTTCCCTATGTTGAAGTTCAATAATATAAACTCAACATCCTAATCATCGCTTTCACGTGATGACTAGCTATCAAGCCGAGATGTAACAAAAAAGTTCTTAAACAGCAGAGCGATCTTGGTTATGGTTGGTGGGATTGGTCGGGGTTCTGCCGCTGTTGTTGTCTCTACTTTGAATTATTATTACGATTGTATCAGTTACAAGATGAGTTTCTGATCATACTTATTATAATATTCCTCCTTAACAGCCTTGTGCTCTCTGTGACGCTCACGAGTATCCTGGAACGCGGCAGTCAAAGCATGAAGAATACTACAGATTTCATTAACTTCTGTTGACCAAAGACCGTACCAGATGTAACTTACGTGCTAATAATAGCTGTGATGAAAGTTCCAAGAGGCAATTGACATCCTGGGTCGGTGGCAAAATTATTCTGCGCTGCAATCTTCTTCCTCTGGCCATAGCAAGGTCCAGCCTTCCCACCATTCGGGCTCGTCAACACTGCGACGGCAATAAAAGCTCCCACAAAGGCTATGTCGAGCATAACCAGGACCCAACGAAGGAATTTCGGCCCGCCGTTTCTCGTACATAGTTTCAAGGCCATAATTGCAAGAGTGTAAGCAATGGCTGCAACGAGGATACCTTCAATGGCTCCCTCTGCGTGGGAAATACTGCGATAGAGTTTAAGAATCTTTCGGATGCGGATAGAGAAAACGATAAGAGACGAGAGGGTCGATAGGAATTGTAGGGTGCGGAGGATTCGTTGAAGGAGGGGGTAGAATTTCGAGTTGTGGAACCTGGATAAGAAGCCTGCCATTTTAAAGAACTTTTGATTGTGACTTGAAATTTGAATATAAGAGTACAGATAGAGAGAGCGATGAAGAAGAGCACTTGCACCTCTATATAGAATAAAAGTTGCGATGAGATTGCAATGACGCAGCCAGATTCTTAACCAAGTGACGTAGAAATCATGAAAATATATGTATTTACAAGTTGCTGTGTTTTGATACGCTGGCATATAATTTGCCCTACTATTGGTAAAAGTGACCTCACCTGGGTCTTCGTAAGTCGCGAAATCCAACTCTCCATCGGACCATTGATCTTGACGCGACAACTATCAAGCCCAATAAAACAACTCCATTGTGATTTCGAGAAGCATCCTGCTACCTCAGTGGCTGAAACACCCTAGTAGATAGCTACCGACTAAACAATTACTTCGGGGAAGAGTTTCGTACGTCTATTCTCGAAAATTTGAATGCCACTCGACTCACTCAGACGCTCGGTATTCCTTTGCCTCTGACTAGGGAAGAGATTGAATTGTATTTGACGAAGTGTATCCTTTCGAGTTTGATAGTCAAAGGTTCAATGGTAATTGTGTTATGTAACTTTAGAGAAGCTGGAACTACTAGACTTGCTTCTTGACTATACTGAGGTGCCGAGCATGACACAAGAATGACGACTCTTGAGCAACAAAACCCAATGTTTGAGTATACCAGAAATTGGTTTTGTGATGTCAGGTACCACGACAGTTTATGATTTTACGAAAAGAGGTTGTCATGATTCGTGCAAAAGCAAGGATATTTTTGCTACCGCTTCTAAACTATATCAAGAAATAACTATCTGCTGCTCTTATATTACCGAGGCCTATTTGGCTCATTTAGACAATACACTAAAATTAGATTTCTGCCTGAGCTAAAAATGCATTTAGTATTTAGTAATGTATATAAAGAAATTTACGGTAGGCCTCGGTAATATGCGGTTTCACCTTCTTTTCTTGCTAACACTTTACTTACTTTCTCACACATGGAATCAATTAAGTTGTGCAATTAAAGCAACGACATTCTTTCTCACCGCCTTTGTCGCATGAATTATGACAACCCCTTTCGAACATAGTAAGCTGCACCGCCACGAAAACCTAGCTCCAGACCCTCGGACCATTAGTTCCACGCGCTCAGATTGGAAGCTCGGGAATTGGAGTAGCGTCTGCCAAGCCTTGTGGCACATTAGAGCGGGTCAAAAGCTCCCCCCTGCTGATATGTAGTTTTGGTGGCAATGTTCTCATGTGCAGCCTCAGGGAGATGCAGATGTTATACCATGGCCGTAGCACTGATAACCAAGATGATGACATTTTCATGGATGGCAATGCGAACCGGGGACGAAGACCGCGTCACACCTGCGATTCAAAGGCCCTGCGATGTTTTCAGTACGATAAGCAAACTTTACGTATTCAGCTGAGATTTAACGTGGTTCATCATCATACGTGTTACCCTTTCTAGCACACATAATCGTCCGCTTTGTTCCAACATTCCCACATTTAGCTTCGCCCAATCAAGTTTTAGAAAGGAGGCGAAATGGAGGTTGCCATGGATGAATCCCCTTTGAATAAACAATTGCATGCTGTGGTCATGCATATAACTCCCAGGTAGGGCAATTCGGTGATAGAAGCATTCCAAGAACGCAACATGAGGTCATGAGTGCTTGAGTGGTGGCGCGACCATCTTATCTCTTGAATTTCAACCATTTCAATTTTGACCATTATTCTTATTTTCAACACCGCAAGCTTATATAGTTTCCAATCACATTCAACATGGCTTCTCACAGAACCAGATCTATGTTAGGTATGGATGACATTCTGACGACCTCAAGCTCGAACCAAGACTACGTATTCCAGGAGCAACCTCAACCTGACCAAAGGATCCCAATTTCTGACGAAAACCCTCCCTCTCATCCTTTAACTAATGAGGTACCTGAGTCTGGCTTGAGTGCCGGCACCTACACTCTGTTTCGACCACAAACTCCTGTGCAGATCGAAACCAGCTATGCGCAAGATGTGATGAATCAAAACTCTAAAGTACAAGTAGACGTTGATCAGATACCTATGCAACATCCCGAGACTCGTGTCAACGGGACGCTAGCTCAGCAGTATTCCAAGAATCATGTTATGCGGAATGAGGATCTAGCATCACCGGGGCATGTACATACCAAGGCTACTCCTGCGCCAATTGCAGGTGCGCCTACACACGACAATACCAATGCTTCTGGCCATACACTCAAAAACAAGATAGATGTAATATTAGCTGGCGCAAAAGAGACAGCAACCGTGATAGACTCGGATGCCGCGCAGGCACAATTCGTTTCTGTTAAAGCAGCTGTGAACACAAAACTGAAAGCGATAACGAACCTAACCGTCCAAGATATCACTGAGCAAGTGCGGGAGAACTTTTCAACAGACAGTCATGAGATAGCACGCAAAGACTATGGTATTCGAGGTGCTGTGCAACAGCACCATGGTAGTCCCGTCGATAACATTAGGGATATCGGATGGCACCGACCTCCTACTGAGATTCCGGACCCATTGCTCGGAGGTCTACCAAATGGAAGACTGTTTTCGTTGATAAGGCGTTTCAACAAGGTAAGATGAACACTAGCATATGGATAACATTCTAATTCGATCAGGATGTATTTGATGTCCGTGCAGTCGATCTCGAAGCTTCTCGTGGACTTGACCTAAACGATGCCTGGTCGGACGAACACGCTGCAGACAAGGCTACTTTGCATCTCCAGCGAATGTACTTATCGATAATACTTGGATTCGCTAGCCTTGGGAAACATGTTGCTAGACTGCGGTCATGGAAAGAAACTCGTCGAACAAGCGTTTTCTGTGCTGTATGTTTTATCCCGGTGTCTTTATGGGTAGCTGCTTACAAGATATAAGGCATATTTTACAGCATGGGCTCTTGATCTGTTACTGCCCTTAGTGCTTGGCAGTCTGATTGCGCTAGTCTCTTCAAAACAGGCTCGCAACATTCTATTTCCTCCAGCTCCCCTAGCTCTGGTAAACATGGGAACTGGCGGAATCCAAAAACCTCAAGCTGGTCAACTGGGAACAAGCAATACTCTCACCGGCGCACCAGAAAAGCAAGAGGGTGAAGCTGCCGAAGAAGAAGCTGCCAATTTTGTAAATAACATTCATCACATGGTTGAAAGAGCAATCGGAATGCACGAGAAGAAGCAGAATGAGGGAGATCCGCTAGAAAGCAAGGTTCCAAAACCTATCAGAAATGCTGCGAAAGCTGTTCAGTCGACTGGATTTGGCCCTGGAAATACTGGAAACTACAAAAACCTGACTCAAAAACCCATGGAAGAAATGCTTTGGGACAAAGTTAGCCCAAAGCAGATCGAACCAATCATCCAGACAGTACCTCACATTATAGGCGATATTGTCGATAATTGGGAGCGCTTCACGAAGTAGGTGATATCATGATTTTGCTTTGTGACTTTTGGCTAACCGTATAAGCGCGATCTCAGCCACCCCACCATTCCCAAAGATGGCTTTTCTTCGGATTGACGCTGTTTTAGTACCTGCATTTCTGATGTCACTATGTGTCAGCTACTATATGGTGTACAAAGGAATTGGTTTCTTCATTGGCTTTGGTATTTTTGGCGATCCAATCTTGACGCCAAGTCTTCAGTGGCTGAACCAAAATTATTCTAATTGGAAAGAGCTTTTAGAGCCCAAGAAGTAGGTCACTTCTCGTTCGTGGCTAGAAGGCGAAACTAAAATTGTGCAGTAACATTCTCCGTGGCGTTCCCACAAATAACCAGCTAACACTCACACTCCTGAGAATTGGGGAGGCCAATAATACGCCCCTCCCTCCAGTACGAACCTCTCACCCCAATGATTGCAATCAGAAGCAAACCATTGATGAGGATAATATTCCGCTTGACGCCACGGATGCCGAAACCCAGGACGCCATTCATCCTTCTGGAAATATGGAGAAATCTCATCAGCAGGCAGAAGAGCAGGGCGAGGGCCAGAAGCATAAAAAGCTGGCAAAGTTCATCCGTGCCCTGAAGGCCAATACTAAGGCATCTGTAGAGACGAAATTAGCCGTGGACCATATCAGGGCTAAGGTTGGTAACGAAAAAGCCAAAGGACAACTAGGCGTTCTTCCAAAGAAGAAGAATCTGATTTACGCTGGCCCTAGCGAGTACAAGGCTCGATATGACGGCAAGAAGGGCTGGCTCTACATCACGGGTAACTCTATACTATTCAGCCACAAAGAGCAGGGCAACAGATCGTCTCTAGTTGTTGAGATACCTTTTGCAGAGATCAAGCAACTGAAGCGAGTAGCGGCATTCTCAGGTAAGGCTGCGGAAGTGGCAGCTGATTGGGGAAGTGACAGAGATCTATTGGGGAGTGTGGAGGTTAATGGGTTGAATGATAAGACGTGGAAGTTTACTGCGCTACCAGAAAGGGATGAGCTGTTTAACCGCTTGGTCGCTGTTAGTGGGCACCAATGGGAGAATCTGTGAAGTGGGTGGTTGTGTACGATAGGAAGCAGGTAGCAGGAGGGGCAACAGGGGTTTTAAAAGAAAATAGAAAAAATTCTTTTCGTGTTTGATAAAAAATAAGAATTGTATAGCGTTACCTGATAGCGAAAAGTCCGACGAGCCATCTGAATATAGCAAGCGATATAGAGATCGATATCGCGTGAACGCGTAAAGAAGGTGTCACGGGGGTATAGAGTGATGTGGCTTATCGATGGCCGGGGCTAATCAGGGGGCGAATGATTGATTGATTGATTGATTCATTAACGTCCTGTATCAGTTTAAGACAATGTAGGACGGCTACAGCCTATGGCTTTAGCAAGTCTATATATTGTATTTACAAAAGGGTTCTCTAGTGGTAGTTACTAATGATCGAGTGAATGTTAAGGGGCTAGCCCTGGTATGAAAGTAACAAACAAGATGTAGGAAAGTTACTGTAATATAGGAGCCTTAAGCTTCTATCTTTTCTTCCTCCCCTGTTCCTCCGACCTCCTCTTCCTCTTCCTCCACCTCTCCGACTCGATTTCTTTCTAGGTGTCATTTCCTTGTAGCTATTCTTGTTTCCTCTAGGAATTCCATAGTCTTTTCAATCCCAATTGTTATATATAATAAGAGTAAGAATGTAAACCTCTTGATTCCAATTATTTTACACAATCTTTTTCCAGCTTCTTTATAAATAAAGCAACTAAAAAGGAAATACTAAGGAATTTCTTTTTGACTATATCCGCATTTATCATCTACAAATGCTTTGAACCAGTTTAGGTATTCCTTAATATATCCATACCTAAGTTTCAACTGAAAGAAAGCGCTAACTGTTTCTCTCTTAATACTCTTTGGCAGTCTAATCTTCGATTTGAGCTTCCAGGGGAAAGTCTCTGATTCGCTCTTTGATTGTATTTGTCGAGTTTGGCTTGCCATTCTCCAACTCTAGTTTGCTTGATTAGCATTCCCATCAGAGCGAAGCTAGTTTCATTCGATTTAGAGCGTTTTTCGGTAGCTTTCTCTGCCAGAGAATCGGCTAGCTCGTTTCCTTCGACCTGAGTGTGTCCTGGTACCTATTTCAATGATATGTTCGCTCTTTTCGCTTGTGAAACTTTGGTGGCTTTAGTAGCTCTAATCTGATAGGCGTGATCTGGATTATCTGATAGGGGTTTGAGTTTATAAAGTTGTACTTGGTTATCTGAATAGATTTTGAATTTATCGCCTGGTTCAGCTATTGAGCTAGCGTATTCAATTGCCTTTATGACTCCAACTAGCTCTTCATTGTAGACCAATTGATTTTCTCCAATTTTATATTCCTCTTGATAGTTGGTTTGTCCATTTGGTTTAAGGACAGCCAAATCTACTCCTATTCTATTTCCTTTCTACGTTGAGGAAGCATCTGTGTAAATAATCGATGTTTTGACATTTCTGTATTTGTTGACTAGATTGTGAAACTCTTACAGGTTAGTTTTTAAATATTATAATTATAGTGTTATTATATGGTTGATTTTATAATATAAATTGTATTATTCATATATTAGGTAATTATAATATAGCTTTATTGATAAGATATCAATAAGTGATTTAGTAGACTTATTATAGAGTTCACATATGAGAACGTCACTGACAGCCATAGATCCATCGATGAACAAGACCAAAAGAAATATTCACAAGAGCAGCAGCATTCGAGAAAATGTTCACGCAATGATATTTCCTCTGCAAAGCCTTCATATCTGTCACAATTTCAGTGTTATTAAGAACCTCCATCAAGCCAACCTCCTCCCTATCAAGTCCAGACAAAGGCGTCTGGGCAGTGCGGACAGTAGAATCAGGATGGATTAGGTCGACAAGCCATGAAACTATACCCATTCTGGGAGTCATTGTATAGCTTAAAGAAGTGAACACCGCCGGCTTACTCTCGATTCCTAACTTTGGCAATGATTTTGTATAATACACTATTTGGATAGCGAGCGAGAAGTAACGGAAGGAATCAACTTTGGCGTTCAAAGATCATAGGAGTATGTTTTCAGCCGGGATTCGAGCTTCACAGTTGTTCTAGCCGACAATTTTTTCTTATACACGTCATTGGTATCCGGGTTGGGGAGTTTTGATTGTTTTTAGGTCCTCGAGCTCGGGATTTATATACTTGAAAAGCTCGGCCGTTTGATTGATTAAATTAATCGAAAGAGGTTTTAGCTGTCTTTTGTCAACGATTTTTATACACAAATATTAATATTTTTGTATCTGCTTGGAGATTTGCATAGAACGACAAATAAGAGTTTGATCATTATTACCATCCATTGAGGTACTTCACAAGCTATCAAAACCGAAACCAAAACCAATAGTTTTGGTATGCAAGTACCTACGGAAAGGGGGAGATTATGAGATGAGGATGGATGATAATTTGAACTAGATTGAAAGACACAAAAATGGCCACAGGAAAGGAGCATATATGAGCATTACTTGAAGATAGAGCCATATATTTGAAGTGCGTATCTATCTATTACTGCATAAAATCAAACGTCAACATGTCTATCGTCTAGACGTCTCCAGGTACGATATCCTGCACAAAAAAGTGCATTCCCTGCTGCCCAAATATCAGACTCTCAAACTAAACTGAAGTTCGAAACCCGCTGAACAGTTAAATGGTTCGGAAAACGGTACGACGCTATGAATGATTATTGGTAAATGTCATGAGGATTTGTTACATGGCTAGGCTTACAGGCGTGAAAGTAGTGGTTCTCGTTATCCTTGTTGTACTCGTGATTGTGGTTGTGCGAGTTGCCCTAGCCCCAATGATTTGTCAGTGAAATGGACGAATGATTATTCAATTCACACTCACGGCTCTTGAATTGAGGCGGGAGACAATGCCATCCCCAAATTTATCGTCGTGGTACTACCCGGACCAGTGACATAAATTGTTGTCGTCGATTCTTGAGTACTAGATGGAGAGCCTGATAATTCCAAGCTTGAGTTTTTGATTCTAGAAGTTGAGGTTACGTTCTTCGCCGATAAACTTGTAGATACTATCTTTGTTGAAAGTATGAGAGTTCCGGGCGTGATAGTTATATATATTTTGGGAGCAAATGCCAACACGGCGGTCTAAAAACGTCAGCGTTGTCTGCAGTTATGTGTCAAGGTGCACATACTGAAGATACTACAGTGGAAACTGAGATGGCCTCAGTATAATAAATCGGTAGATATTCCGTATGAATGACCCAGATTTCAGTGACAGTTGCACACATTTGAACGCCGTCGGATGACAGTCCGCATATTTGAACGTGTATATCTGATGGATCATGTGCTGCAATTGACCGCCATGGAGCGGCATAATATGTTGTAACATTATGAACATAGTTATTGTTCAACGACATGCTTTTCTCGCGCTTGTGAAGAGCTGAGACGCTGCTCGCAGGAGGTGTTGTGGTGGCTAACGAATAGCCGTACTGTGTAGAGAAGGTGACAATCTCATCACAGTCAGAGATAGTATGCTTAGTAAAGTATCCTGTTAAGACAGTTGAACATTTAGTTGTGATGATAGCCTGAAAAGAAGGCGAACATGATGTAGTCCTAGCACCTGGCAAGTTGCACATCTCGAAAACGGGAATTACTGAAGTGGCATTCATCCCTTGGGAAGTAAGATTGGATTGAATAGACTTAGTAGCAGGCCAAGGCAACGTAGAGTTGATCGAGGTTGTCCGCCCAGTCGATCCTTCTTGGTAGGTTTGTGCGGCACTAACATGTTTGTAGTTTTCTTGACCATCATCATCTGTCGACCTACTAGAGGTGAGATGAGCAAGAGCCGACTTCCCATGTATTCCTGAAACTCGAATAGGTAAAATGCACAGCACCGAAGTAAGTACCAATAGAGTCAACATGATCGTTGAAGAATTTCAAATCAAGAAGAGAAAAAAGACTATCCAGGTCTGCAGAGGGAGAAAAAGTAAGAACGAGAAAGCGAGGAAGAATAAACCGTCAACGATTTACATGAAGCAAGAACATTGAGATACATGACAACGCGCAAAACGCGAAAACGAGTGGTATTTGAATGTTGGCGTTACTACAAGCCATAATTACCGTGGAATGTGAATGTGATGAGATTTGTTGATACCCAGACTTCACTGTTGCTTAGCATTCTTAAGACTATTTCTTAGCATCATCATGAAATAGTCAAACTCTCATGCGTCTGGAGCCCTGGAAAGTTCGGATGCATACAAATACAACTTTGCAATATATGTTTGATGATGATAAAATTGATGGCGGCACGGTGCATGTGGAAGAAAAGTGGTTTTGTCTTGTCGGATGAGCTGTGTGTGAACATTTCGGTCGCCGTATTCAAATGCCCCTCTCCACCACGAAGCTATGTTATCAAAGGCAACAGTATAAGGATTTTCGAGTAAACACAAACCAATTCCCAAGTACAAGTCCAGTACGACGATTCGAAAATTCTCGAAAATTGGCCTTTTCATAACATTGATACAAGTGTGATTTTGAGCTGGATTGAGGTCAAAAGGTTTGATTAATCATGCCTCCCAAGAAGCCGAAACAAAGTACAGCTACACCCGAATCTCAGTCTCCAAATTGGCCCCCCTTCAAATCTCTCATGCCACCTTCGAACTTATCGCTCGAAACTATCGTTCCCGGTCAAATTATTACAATACCAAACTTTTGGACATCTGCTTTGTGTAAAAATTATGTCTCATTCTTGAAGGGGTTGCCTTTAACTACAACACCTGGAAAGCCTAAAAAGGGTGATGCATTGAGAGTCAATGATAGATTTCGAGTTGATGATTGGAACTTTGCCGAACGGCTTTGGAGAGAGACAGGACTGAAGGAGCTTTTATGTGGTGAGATTGAGAGGGAATATGAAGACGAGGGCGATGAGATGAGCGAAGAAGAACGAAGAGAGTTATGGTGAGTGCTCCGCTGCTTCATTATGTCTAGTGATATACACTCGTCAAGATGATGTTGACGATTGTATCGTACAGGGGAGGAGATGTTGTAGGTCTGAATCCCGCCATCCGGATATATAGATATTCTAAGGGGCAGTTCTTCGATTGCCATTGTAAGTCGTCCTTTCCTCACGAGTCACGAGAACTTTCGTTTCTCATTTACTTTTTCAGATGATGAATCAAATCTTATCACGCTTCCAACAAAGCCTGCGTCTACTCAGGCAAAGACAACCTGGACACTATTATTATACCTCACATCTCCAGCAACAGGTTGTCTAGGAGGAGAAACAGTCTTTTACCCTGAGGAGCTTCCTAACAAGAAATCTCCTATTGATAAACCTGTTGTCATCAGCCTCGAAACCGGAATGGTTTTGTTGCACAAGCATGGAGATGATTGTATGTTGCATGAGGGAAGAGAAGTTACGGATGGCGAGAAGTGGATTATAAGGACTGATGTCTGTATAAAACGTATGACTAAGTCAACGTTCTGATAGCTACGAATTAGTACTGAATCTCATCATCAACCTACATTTTTGGCATAAAATATTTATGCATTATTGAATAAATTATGCAAAAATGCATTATTCAGCTTGGCGGACCACCAAGATAAACCAATTCGGTAAACCTTCCCTGTTCTCCGCATCAACTTTCATACCCAATACCTCTTGTTGGATGAGAGATAACGTGGTACAGCTAAGATTGCTTCTCCTCACCAATAACTGTATTTAATCACTTACGAACGAGTTCATGGCACACAGAGGCACTCGTGGCTTACAATGCCACTTCAAGATCAATTTATTGCTTTCACACCGATACTCTGTCTACTAACACATAGCAACTAATAAGTTCAGCTTAGATACTTCATAACGAGAACCCCCAGCTTATCCTACTCAGCATAACAAGGCATTCTCCTCAATTATGTTTTCCAGAGTATCTCTGACTCGAAACTTTCTCCGAGCTGCCAAGCCAGCCACAGTTCCACGTAGAGCTCTCATGACCCTTCCTTCGTTTTCGCTCGAAGGAAAGACTTGTGTTGTCACCGGCGCTGGAAGAGGAATTGGGAAAGAATGTCTTACGGCTTTTGCGCTCAGTGGTGCCCGCGGGGCTTGCGTTGACCTTACTCGCTCCATTGGTGAGGAATCGATCGATCGCATCAAATCGAGTATTGAAACCACGAATCCCTCTTACAAACCCGACCTCCGTGCTTATGGATGTGATGTGGCATCAGAAGAAGCAGTACAAAAAATATGGACAGAGATTGTCGAAGATTTTGGACATGTCGATGTAGTTGTTACAGCTGCCGGCATCGTTGAGAATTATGAGGGAGAGAAATATCCTTTTGATAAATGGAAGAGAATGGTGGACATAAATCTTAATGGAAGTTTCTTGTTCGCCAAGGAAGCAGGGAAATACTGGATTGAGAAAAAGTCCAAGGGAAGCTTGATTCTGATATCGTCGATGAGCAGCATGATTTGTGTCAGACCACAAAAGCAAGCGGCGTATAATGCTGTAGGTGTAAAATTCGTTCAAAACTAGCCCGCCCTGCTACCGAAAAGTTTCGAAAAGATCATCGCAAAGTCCATTGCTAACACGACGAAGAGCAAAGGAGCCGTCTCGATGCTTGGTAAGAGTTTGGCCACAGAGGTAAGAATCCTAGTATTTTGCTCCCGGAATAATACTTACCTGAATTCAGTGGGGCCCCTATGGGATTCGAGTCAACAATCTATGTCCCGGATACGTGAAAACAGACCTCATAATTGATCTTTTGGAAAAGGAGGGAAAACACATCGAAGAAAATTGGGTAAAAGATATACCAATGGGGCGTCTCAGTCATCCAAGTGAGTTACAGGGAACGCTCGTCTACATGGCGAGTGATGCATCGAGCTATCTGAATGGCTGTGATCTTGTGAGTTCAATATTGCATGGATCATATATTCACACGTGCCTCTCACTAATTCTCGTAGGTCGTTGACGGTGGATATACCTGCTATTAATTTTTTCAAGGCATTCAGGCAAATTCTAGCTCACTTTAGTATACCATCAGAGTTTCATCAATCTTCCACGCTGTCTTCATACCAAGAAGCTTTCATTGATGCTATCCCGATAAAGTGCACGGATTATGGTTTGACAGAAGTCCGTAAAGTAGTTCTTTGCCCCGCATGACAAAACATTTCGCGTCTCAGCTATGTTCCTTTCTCCAACCAAGCCCACGTAATTCTTTTCGTTTTACCAGACATTTGTTGCAATTGATTCGTCCAAACTTGACCAATTGCGGAGATTGAGCTTGCTTTTCACATCTGCTACAAGCTTCTCAATATTCTTCGTCACCCTGTACCAAGCTTTGGCCTCGGCTATCGTGCCTTCAGCTTTGTATTCCATATAAAGGTACCGTGAGTGGAAACTTTAAACAATTTTATACGTTCTGCTTTTCTATTACAACGAAATCCCACTCCAATACAAGCTCTTAGACCTTTCAAATCCCAATTCTATGCCACACAACCAGTCATTATACTAAGCCTGTGCCAATATACCTCTCGGCTCATAAATCAACTTTCTGAAACAAATACTCCACATCGCACACAACTGCCAAAATGCGCATCACCATTGTTATCGCTGTGATTTTTGCATCTGTCGCGTCGGCCCGTGTCATTCCAGCATTCTTAACATCTCCATCAACCGAAGCTGTGACGACGAGAAGCATTAGACATTCAACTACGCTAGGCCGCAGTCTTCTCGAGGCGGACATGTTGTAAGGAGATTGTTTAAAGATGAATGGGTCGATAGTCACTATCCTTTTCCGTGTCGTTAGCTGGTCTATCAGCCTCTTGTTCGTTGCAAATACGGAGCATGGAGGAGTTTTGATATCATTAATGGGTGATATGTGTTTGGTTATGGGTCTAGCGACGTGTGTGTTACAGTCGAGGAATTAAGAGCGAAGGATCAGGATGAAGGAAGTTCAATGAAGTGTTTAAGCTGGTTGTAATACCGCGGAAATGCATCGTGGAAGCGGAATTTCCGAAAAGATGACTATCTTCGTGTTTTCAAGCAATGCAAACGGTTACACATCCAGTTCTCGTCTTAATATGTGATCATGAAGTTGCTCATAAATAACTTGACATTGACTTGACGGCCAGAAATTGTTCGACGCTAGGTCCCTCCCCTTTCAATGCTTCAGGGGACAATCAGCCATACATGTGGATAGTAGCGCCTTTGATAATACCGTACCGGATTTTCCTTCTGCTAGACTACCATCATCATAGAACGAGAGTATCATAAAACGCACACGCAGCTTCACGCAGAACTTATCAATAATCTGAACTTGTGACTATGACTAATCATTCTCAAGAACCAAGCTGGTGGTTTCTTACCACTGGTCCATGTCCACGCTCGCCAGGTCGATTATGCCGTAATATCGGACCATGAGGTCCCATTTCCGGCTTCTTCTTCTCTTTCTCTTCATCCACCCGCTCGCCCACAGCACCATCACGATTCGCTCTCCAAACACCACCCTCCTCACCACCAAATTCTTCTTTCTTCCATACCTCCACCCTTTCCTTACATTCCTCCAGGGCTTCTTCACCTGCTCTCCAAGCTGCTTGGCGATGAGGTGAAGACACTGTAATCAAAATGCTTTCCTCTCCAATAGGTACGACTCCCAATCGATGAATGATGGCAATGGATGTCAATGAGTGTTTTTGAACAATTGCTTTACAGATACTGAGCATAGTTTGTAAGGCCCGTGGCTCGTATGATGTATATTGAAGTTCTTTTACTGGCTTCCCTCCAAAGTTGTCTCTGGTGGTACCTACGAATGATTCAGTACGACACTCCGAGATCAGTATCTATCTCGTTGATATTACCTGCGAAAAGAACGATGGCTCCGGCCTTTGGGCTTCGGACTTTGTCCATCATAACTTTAGCATCGAGATACTCGTGAGTTAATGCCACATAGCAATTATCTTCGCAAATCTCTTTAGCCATGATTTCAAGATTTTTGAGATGACTAAAATCCTGTGATGCAATTGTAAGAGGAGAACTCATAAGGCCTTCGCTGGGTGTTCATGTGGTGGGGTAGCCTCCTGTATTGTGGCGTGTAGTGGGGTCAGCCTTGCTTGTTTTGTGGCTCATAGCTGACCTTCTAAAAACAACCAGCCCTGATTTAACAAACATCATTAATGCATTCGCAATCGACTTACCAACATTTAAATTTCAGATACTTCTCATCTCAATACTCGTGGTTTAATAACTCAGGATTACACTCATAATCCATATCTTATGACTTTCACGGCGTGATGAGTTCCAGACCTTACAGACCAGGCCCTGATGCCGACATGTATGATGATCAAGAATATTCGAGCGAATACCGACAACATGGAGCGCCTGGATATGATTCCTATCAATCGCGGAAGGGTAATCGATAGTTTAGACATGCAGATTTCCAAGTAGATGTGCTGATCATCAATGTCTTAAGATAACTCAAGGAGTCCTCTACGAGGACCTGCTTCTGGCAGACAATACGACTCGGAATATACAGAACGGGGATATCGAGACGAGCGCAGCCAGTACGGCAACAGATATGAGCGCGGTTATGATAGGGAAAGGTCAAGGTCTCCGCGCAGAGAGAATAGAGGTCGTTATACGGACCGCGATCGTGAGGGATACAGATCTCCAGTCCGGGGAAGAAGTCGCAGCCCTTCGCCTTATCATGGCGCACCACCAAATCGAACAATAATCTTTGAGGGCCTGCCTCTAGATTTGACACAGGAAGACGTTGGCCGCCCCATTCCTATATTAATATCGAATCTGAGAATCCACTTCTAGACTAAGTGTTAATGTGAATAAATTTGGAATTCTGGCTAAGCATAGCGATTGGCCTCCTTGGCCATTGTTTTGAGTTATAGATATCAAAAGAACTTCAAACAAACTTCAAAGTTGAGGGTGTGGAGGAGATCAGGTTGATCAAGGACAAGAAAACTGGTAGGTTAACCTTTCCTCGAAGAGAACATACGTCTCACCATTTTGCTCGTAGGTATATCAAGAGGATTTGCCTTTGCGCAATTTTATACTCTACCAGAAGCAAAACGATTCCTCGAGGAACATTACCCAACAGTTTCTTTTCATAGTCCTTCGCAGGCGCCAGAACCCAGCAAAGTTAGAATCGCTTACAGCCGCGAGAAAACCGATCAAGAACGAGCAAGTAAGCATGAGGATGATTGGAAATGCGATGTTGTCTGTTATGTTTCATGCCGTTTGGATACTCAAAGCTAATCAGATCTAGTGCTACACATTGAATTATTCATACAGGATGATGTGTTTCAAGTGCAATGGGCCCAGAACTAGTACGTTGCGACTAGCCACATTCACGGTCTGTATCGCTAACAAGTTTAGGATCAACCGCTCATGGCGTTGTTGTGACACAAGGAAATGTATCTAGTTACTCAGGCTTCGCCACAACTGGAGATAGTGATGCATCACCCGACGAAACCGCTTCTCAATTTCTCTTACTTAGAGGTCTTGAACCTGGCGTGACGGAGGAGATTCTTGCCAAAGGAGTGTGCAAACTTTACAAAACCAAAGCAAGCACATCAGGAGATACACACACGGCCAAGAAGACAAAAATTTCCTCTACTTCTGGTGATGCTTCACTTGGCGCGAAAGAAGGCTCTCTCCGTCGTGTGCTACTGGTTCGAGATCGTAAGACAAATGACAGCTGGCGATACGGGTTTGCTGAATTTGGTTCGGTTGAGGATGCACAAAATGCTTTAGCTAAGTACAATGCTACAGATAAGTTCACGATATCTTCGAAACCTGTCATCGTTTCGTACATCCACGCAGGTGTATTCGTGCCTGTCCTTGACTTGCTGAACGAGGAAACCGCGAGGTTCACATTTAGCCCACTGTCAAACTCTGCAATTAGTTTGATGTACTGGGATGCTACAGCTTATGCCAGCGAGTTTTCCACTGTAACTCCAGAAGCTTCTGTTAAGAACATGAACAGCCAACGAACCAAGCTAGCTACAGCGGCGGCAAATGAAGGACTTGTTGGTGGCAAGGATGGAGAACCTCGGTCCAAGAAAAGAAAAGTCGAGAAAGAGTCTGCTGCTGGTACTAAGACAGTTGTAGCGCCACATCTCCAATTTTGGACCAATAGACATAATGAGATTCATGGTCTACCTGCGAAAGAGTTTGAGGACAATGATTCTGACTCGACCGTTGGGATTGCAAAATCAACGCCAGAACCCATTGCAGATTCTCCACCTACTCAGTCGTATGCAGACCTGGGTCGCAAATGCTGTCTCTTATGTTCTCGCCAATTCAAGACAGAAGCAGAAGTTAACAAACACGAAAGAATTAGTCAGCTTCATCGTGATAACACGAAGAATGAAGAGCTAGTCTCGAAAGCTTTAGCTAAGCTCAAGAAATCCGAAAGCGATTCACTCTCGGCCGAAAGCTCTGCTTATAGAGATCGAGCAAAAGAACGCCGTCAGGCTTTCAATCAACCGAAGCAACCTGCTGCGCAACACAATAAATCAAAAACTTCGTCTTCCACGACCAGCCCTCCTTCGCACAAAGGAGAACAAAGCGAGCCTGCGGCACCAGTTCAATCAAAAGGTGCAGCACTACTGGGAAAAATGGGTTGGAATGCGGGAGAAGGCCTGGGCGCCCAAGGCACAGGAAGAACAGAGGCCATTGCGACGGAACTATATACGCAAGGCGTGGGCCTAGGAGCTGAGGGTGGTAAGCTCGGTGATGCAATGAAGGAAGCGGAGAGACAGACAAAGGGTGATTATAAGGCGTTTGTAGGCAGGACGAAAGAAAAGGCTAAGGAAAGATATGAGACTTTAGGTTGAGTGGTTTGGCCAGGTTGAATGTGTACTGTATTGTATTGTATTTTTAGAAAAATAATGATACTGGTTTCATATCAGGAATTGAGTTCTTTCAGAGTCTTTCTATATGGGTGCATATCTTTGGACAGTAAAATTGTTTTTGTTTCTTCACTCCAGCAGACTTTAAAAATTGACTCGGACGAGATTTGAGGCTGTAGTGGGATGAGATGGGATAGTTACTGCCAAGGTGCCGAGACTCTAGCGAAGGGGTTGAGTACCGTGGCTTGTCGTCATCCGGATTGTTCTGATCGCAACGGATAATAATATGATATCTGGAGCGTGTAGAAAATTTCGACTTTATGATTTACTTTGATATATCTATACTCTCCTATCCACAATTCAACTTCCAGACGCTAAAGATGTTATGTACGCAACCTTCCCAGCTGCGAATCTAGATTATTCAGTCTCCCTGTGTCTGTACTCTGTTGCATACAATCAGATACCTAGGTATGTTCTTCCTCCCCTCACTTTCCTTCCACCTCAACTTCCGTAACAACGCCTTCTTCCGCCGACACCTTCAAATCCGCCTCTCCCATTTCGCCATTCCAGCCATTGTCTACCAAGAACTTTCTGAAATTTTCATCTCTGATACTTAAATCCTCACCCGTAATATCTTCCACGAAGAAATAAGTAACCGCAATGCCCACCACGCCACAAATAGCCGCAATAATAAATGTCCACTGCTTACCCAAGTTCGTTTGGATTGGAGTGAAAGCTTGGGTACCGACTGCCGCTCCTACTTTGCCCAGGGCGGCAGAAAGTCCATAGCAAGTTCCTCTAACGGATGTGGCGTAGGTTTCGGAGGAGATAAGTCCTAACATGTCACCTGGTCCCAAATTTCCCGAACTTTGCATCAAGCCATAGAAAACCACAAAGAGTGGGACGATCTTGGTGATTTTGTGGTACGATAATCCGATTATGAGGCCAAACATTAGATATCCGAAGAACCCAATCATCATTGTGTTTTTGCGGCCAATGCGATCACAAAGTAATGCACCAATAATGACACCAGGTAATGCGATGACGCCGAGTAAGAGATTCCATTCTCCAGTTTTGAGAACGACGGTGCTTGGGTCGGAGGGAACGACCGAAGCGATAATTGTGCCCGAAAAAACACCATTGGGAAATGTCACAAAATCATAAAGAAACCATGCACCGCATGTTCCGATAAGTGGTTTCCAGTAGTAGCGTAGTACGAGTTTGTATGGGACATTTTTCTTAATGGCTCCCTTGCGGTAGAGTGTACTATTGAGCATCTTGATTCGGAAGTAGAAGACTGATAATGGGAGGATGCAACCAATTCCGAAACATACTCGCCATATAGTGTTATAATGTTTGTAGTCACACGCTGCGAGTACAATGAGAAAGATCGAGACGGCCAGTGGACCACCAAAGGAAAGTGGAAGGTTGGTGACAAGAATGAAGATGGGACCGCGGTTTTTGGGGGCATGCTCATTGGCGGCTTCAGAGGCGGAGGTAGACGATGCTGGATATTCACCTGGAAAGAGGTTAATGAGCTGGAAAAAGAAAATTCAAGGGACATAAGATTAAGATGATAAGATTCATCAATCCTGACTGCAGTCCTAATCTGGAAGCTTTGAATGTTCGAAAGTCATATCACTAAATTTCAACGTTTGGAATCTTGACACGTTGAACAAGGTTGACTTAGTAAATCTGGTATTGAAAACAGATTCCAGATTGAACAGCTACCTTTTGTTTCTGGACTGCAGTCGGCACAATTGAGATATGTTTCGTGGGATTTTGAGAACTTACCACCAACACCGAATCCTATAATACCTCTCGCAACAGTCATCATCCAGAACATGCTAGAGAAAGTTAGAATATTGGTGCACTGTTTTCACCAAGGGGAAAGAGTAGAAATTGAAGTGCACTTTCGTTGTTTCAAAAGTTGAAGAGCTTTCGAAAGAAAGGAGATTTTTGGCAGGTCCAGTGGCCCATCATTTGAATTGTTCAATGGATTTTGGACAATATGAGAAATATTTTTGATTGAAAAAGAACATACCCATCTATTGTAACGCCTTTGGAAGCTGTGGCTAATATGCCACCAAATACAATCATCAAAGTCGTAGCAATAATAGCAAATTTTCTTCCAAAGTAGTCGCAAGTGAGCCCAATGGTCACTTGACCGAAGATCTCACCAACCAAAAGGGAATTAGAAACACGAGTACTGGTTGCTGCGGTATACTCTTTCGGATATTGTTTCTTGAGAATGACGTTTGACATCGTCATGATGTTGTTGAAGTAGCCATCTGAGACCAAAGCAGCTCCAGCCGCAAACTAGAATAGGGCGAGGTTAGAGGATATGTCAAAGCATACAGGAAAAACAGTGCAACATCTCAAATTTGTATATCCGTCGCTTGATGACCATACAAAGTCGTCTCGCGCAACCGAAACTGCCTAGAATAAATAGAAGTGGTAGACTCACAATTGTGAATTTGTCCGAAAGAGACTGCTTGGATTTTTTGGGGAATATTTCCTCCGACGGTGGTGTCGCAGGATGATTCGTGTTTGAGGATGGGGCAATCTCAACACTCGTTTCCTTTTCCGCCATGTCTTCAATATGTAAATGTATGCGAAACTTTCGGGTGTATTCAATAATCGAAATGATATAAAACTACCAAATAAACGCAAGCTCTTGAAAAAAGATTGAATCTTATCATAAACTCATACATGTAAGATGTCGCGAGACCTGCTGTGTTATCTCGGTCTGGCGTATCGAGGAAGGATTGTCTCAATGTATGCATACATGGAAAGGAAGGGACGACCTGCATATATATAACTGCAGAAGAAAGAGTTTTAGACCTACTGAGTACCACCGTATCTCTCTATCTTATCAATATACCTACCTACTCGAGCTACTGCAACATATTGGAAGAATAGAAACGAATAATTGGGCGAATCATCTTCCTCAACCATCGGAACGTGCATCATGAATGTAGACTTATTCCCTGATGTGCCCACTTTCGCAAAGAAAAAAGTCATGGGTCTGTTGGTTACCACCATTACCACCATTACTACGATGGACATAATCTTCCAGACGTTAAGCGCGGGACAATATCATATGTGTCTCGTTGCAGTATAGATCATCATACCCCGGATTGCAATATGCACAGATATTATCTTTTGCTCGCCAGTCGAAAAAGCATAATGGATGTGGTAGATTCGAAGACCAATGGAATAACTATGTAGGTACGTAACCAATTCCTGGAGGAGAAAACATGCCGAGGCCAGTCCGGAGGAACCATGTTTGTCACCACGTGATTGGTTAAAGTTTCGAGCTAAGGAACATACGATGGATAGCTCAATGGTAAACCATCGTTGGATGGTTAAATCATAATTTGATTAGATATCAAGTATAGTGTGAACCGTAATTCACACTTGAAAAGGAATGTAACTTTACAATCGGCAGAAAATGAGAATAGCGCAGGCGAACTGTGATGAGGTGGGCTGGTAATTCTACGGTGACCGGATGTCCTTAGCCCCTGCGCTTATTGCACGACTTCACTCCATTCAAACTTCTATCTAACCCCATTTCCTATGTCAGCATCACGCTCGATAACAGTCAACGTGTACGTCCTGTACCAGAAACTGATTCCAATGCTTTCTATCTAAAGACAGAAATACAAAGACCCTAGTCAACTATTCATCCACAATAGCGAAGGCCTCGGGCTCGAAGGATAAAGGTATTAGAATTCAAAGGAGTCTTACCGATAACCATTTGTGAAGTTCCTTTGAAAAAGACTTCTTCCTTATGAACAGTTACTTTACGCTTCAGAGTACTTGGAAGACAATCTCGAGTGATAGCGAGTGATAACGAATGCAAAGATTCAAATGATGTAGCACGTCCTGGGCGTGGCTATGTGATACCATCATTTGATCTCTCGTGTTTTCATAAGACCCTGAAAAAATGATATTATCAAATCCAAATGTTCGAGGGGAAATTGCTGACCTGAATAGCGCCGCAAAGAACTGTGAAGTTGACTGTCATTGTTGGACAACAAGGTACCCAGAACGCCGGCACGAAATATGAGCATATTCACTTGCCACCAGTCGACACGGACATCTATGGATAAGCTATGTCTAGCTGTTTGTATGACGAATGGCTTCGTGTCAATTGGCTGAAGGGTGATTGAAGTTGCTAGTGCCGATGGTTTCCGAGTGGATGACCGTTGGCAAGGTATCTCATGGCAAGATATTGATCGAGGTTTCAGGGAGTGCCTTTGAGAACTGCTTTACATGTATTGTGCTGAGCTGTTGTACACTAGCATGACTTCACATATATATGGTATTTGGGGTATTGACTAGACTTCTGGAATGTCTGTTGCTTAGAATATATCTTAGCATGTCAATACCTCTAGTCAATTCAAACTTTCATATTACTTCCGTCTCAACAATCACAAAATCTATATCGTGACTAAGTTCAAGTTTTTGCCATTTATTAATTACAGGTGAATTAATTTCACTATCCCTTCTGATTGGAGACCCTCTAATTTAACTTAAACGAATTCGGATAAAGGTCAAGCTTTCTACCAAAATCTTTGATATTTTGACTTGACTTGACTAGCCATAACACTTGGTATAAATATAGACTGAACCTTCTTTTCAATCTGGTTCGTTCTGGCCAGAGCAATAAAGACTTCGATCGCTACCCCTCTGATCCAAACAAGATTGTAAGTTTGCTTTAATATAATTTGGCCAGCTTCCTGCCACCAGACTGTCGTTCACCATAACTTGATTATCAAAAGAGTACAGATCACTAAAGACATCAATACATTAGGCAAATTTGTATTAATCATGCCCTCCAGCTCTAGACGTAGCACTGCAAGAGCTCGTAAGTACAAGTGAAGATCGTTATCGCCCCTTCCATTCTCACTTTTGCTTCGAGGTTCAATATGGCAAGCTTACTCAATATCAGACAACTCACACGGTACCTCGAACTCTCTGAGAGAATACAATAGCAGGCCCAATCCTGCGAATCATTCGCATATACAAACCATACCCGCAGAGAGCGTTCACGAAAATTCGGGGTCAGAGAACGAAATTAAATCACCAGATTTTATCATCAAAGGATCAGCCCAAGAAGAAATAGAAGATCAACTGGAATACGAAAAAAGACTACAATCACTTCGAACAGATTATCCTGCGAATTCTACTACTACAACACCGATTTCTCTCGATACTACGTACGCGGATATCATGGCTGCTCGACCATCAAGATCGCGTCGACGAAATGAAGCTTTGGATGAGGGACAAGATATGAAATTAGGAGGACCAATGACTCTTGAATCACTCGGACCTTTCAAATATACCTTTAAGAAGAAGAAGAATTTGAAGACAAAATATTCAGCATCGACAATCAATGATGACGAAGCAACTGATGCCGATAATGGAGGTGCAGGTTTAAATGATGATGGTATAATTACGAATGGGGGGGTAAATACAGACTTGGGTCACAGTGAAACTACTAGTGAAGTTGGAATAGATCCAGAATTGGTAGGAAGTGCAAATTCATCACGTCCTATTTCACCTGCATCGACCCCACAATTCAAATCATCTCTCGATATCCCCTCTCCCCATCACACAACTTCACAAAAACAACGAAATTACACAGAATTCACTTTCTCCGCACCGGCACCAGAAAGAATCATTGAATATCTTGAAAAGAATACGAAAATTGCCGAAGAAGAATTGAAAGATTCTGATGATACCTTGCGAGAGAACGATTTGGAAGACGACGGCAATAAAGAAGATATCAATAACAATATCGTCCAACCAATTGTTACTGCTGAAGCTACGACGGCAACTAGTACCACCGCCACTGTTACTACGACGGATACCCCTTCAATTGATCCAATTCCTTCAACAGTGGTTATACAACCTCCTCCAGGAGTCTCCAGGGTCTCGTCTTTTTCGTATCCATCCACTGATAAAAGCAGAACGCAAACTCTCTGTACGATTGATAGTGGCATTGGTCTAAATTCTCCTTCTCTTGATATTTTGAAGAGTGACAATTCCGATACACAATCGGTTAAGGATAAGAGCGACGCAGTTATGGCTCGAATTGCTTCATCAACAGGGCTAATGGTGAGAAGCTTGAGTGATATCACTACTGTTAACGATGGATTTGATTCGGTAGAATGGGATCCAGATCTTCCTGTTCGCTCAATTAACAATTCTCCTGAGCCATTATCAGTTGAAACACAACCTGTGGCTTACACTACTGTCGGATCTCGTGTCAATCCTAATTTACAACCTCAAATTTCCGCCCCCAACCGTATTCAACGTGAGGGTTCTATTCGCCGACCACAATTGGATTCCACTCATAATAGACAACCAAATTATTATTCACACACCCGTGGTCCGCCACCTCCTTTGAATATGCAAAACTCCATGCACTATGCGCAACAACTTGGTCAGGCCCCTAATTCCTTCAACACTCCGCCAGCCACATCTGCGAGATCTACTCGCTCTCTGCGGGCCTCTCAGAGACTGTCCCAGTCAGAGCAAGAGAACCATACGCTTCTCAGACTTCAGGGGATGATCAATGCAAGAGTATCTAATGGTCATTATCCTGTCTCGCCCAACACCCCAACTCCCGCTTCCCATCAAAATAATCTTACATCAATTTCGAATGAGGAGCAGGATTTGGCAAAAGGAAGTGATTTACAAGGTCCCATATCAGGTCTAGAAAAGATGCAGACCTTACAGAGACTTGCGAAATTCCCGAATCCAATGCAAACCTCGGCTTTACGTCGATTGTCTGAGTTGCAAGCACCCAAAGCCGAAAACACTGCAAATTCAAATGGGGACATTGAAATTGCGAGGCAACGTTTAGAATACCTCTTACGAAACCCAAGAGACAACACTATGCTAGATGGTGCACAAGCTGCTAAGAACGGAGAACTCGACCGTACCTATACATTTCCTCCACCAGGTATCTCCGACACGGCATACAACCCGCTCTACAACGCATATTCGGGATCTAACAATCATTCAAGAGATTCTGCAAATCATCGAGTGGTACCCGGTTACCCACAACCATTAACTGCCGGCCCACCAGGACAGCGCTCGTATGCTAATAATAGACAGAATAGTACTTATAGTGAGGAGGCTTGGACACAAGACCAGGTTGGAGCGAAACAAAACTCTCACACAAGCACCGAGCCTATCTCGCCATGGCAAGAATCAAAAGTTCTTAACGAGCAGTATAGTGCTCAGGCACCAGCACAAGCTCCTTCTGCACGCGCAACAGATACGATTTCCATGCAACAAGCCCGTCAGTATTATCCCCACGGGTTTCCCAGTGACATGACCGGGAGATTCACTCCTTTGTCAATTGATGTACAAAAAGGAATGGGACTTCTCGAGGATGAAGAGACTCCCGAGGAAGCTCGAGCAAGAAAACAAAAGGAGAAGGATGAGTGGTTCTACAGTGGCCAGAAACGATGGAACATGACAGTTCAGGAGCATATCGCAGAGATTGAAATCCATACCAATCCTTTCGGGCCTATCGGTCCTCCCATGAAGAAAAATTTGCCTTCCGACAATAGACCTCTTCCCGGTATCACGATCTCAAGAATGGAAAAGAAGACCATCCCCGAGGTAATCGCTCCACTGATAGATGGAACTCTTGGCAACTTATTCGCCATCAAAGCTCAACAGGAAGATGGCAATTTCACGTCACCATTCATTAGATATACCAAAAGTCCAGAATGGCACATTGATACAAGTGCAAGAGGCAATGATTCTTTCTTCGAAGAAAGATGGGGAGTCTCAATCGATGCCCCAGAGCCTCATAGCGATCGAGTTCAGCGATACTAGATTCCCACCGCTTATCTAGTACGCAGACAACGATAGTCGAGAGAGCCTCTCAATGCCTATGTAATTGGTTGTCGATATCTGTCTCTTATCAAAGCGACCCGATCGACGAATCAAGACTTAATCGTTCCCAAGAGCGATACCTCAAATGGTGTTCTAGAGAATCCTTCATGAAGCTGTTTAACAGAAGTGTGGCTCTTCACCACCATCGAGTCTTCTCTTGCGAGTAAGGCCCATCTAATAATTGCTTGTACATTTTCCACCTTTTTCTTTGAGTATGATGGAAATCCTATTTCCTCGACATGATCGATTGCTTTTTGTCACTGTCTCCGCATCTTTTCTTTGGCTTTTGCAATAATTCAGAAAATGAGAAATAAACATTTGTAGGATTGATAGAGATGATGTAATCTTTTAAGGGGAGGGGGGCGATGGAATTCCAACTTCTGGCTTTACTGACCGCATTTCTCAAGAAGGTTTTGGCTTTCAACTTACTTCAATGGGTGGTAGTATGGATTAGCCTAGAAAAACAAATTTGGGAAGACTTTCCAGTTCTGAAAAGAGGATGGTGGCTTTTATTATTGTTTTGCTTGGTGCTATTGTGGTTTTGGCTTGCTGTTGTTCCAATTTTGCTTGAAGCTGGAGTGAAAGATCCGTTCACATATCATCATCATGATTGCATCTAATTTGGCTTTGCAATGCAATTGTGGTGACTGATGGGATTTGCATACTTTTGAAAAAGAAACAGTATACGTGTGAATAGGTTTTCAATGGTCGCTGGTTCGTGTGAGAGGCATCCTGTTGTATGAGTAGTTGATCGCGCTCGCTAATTGCTTATCCTAATATGGTAACAGTCCTTTTTGTTTGGTGATTTGCTGTGTGAGACCTATCAATATCCAGATACTCTTATTCACCGATGTCTGATATGAGTTTCTTTGCATGCTGGTTTGAGGGTTTTGAGAATTTGTTACTTTTACTCACACTCTTCCCTTCTATAGAGCTACAAGCACACAGATAGATATATGAATTCTGGAGATGTGGTGAAGGGTGAATAGTACAGTTCGAAGATGGCTTGAAGTGGAGGAGAAATTTCTTTATTACCAGGGTATAGAGATTACTGCATTATATTCTAGTCCTCGCTATCCCTGCTCAAATATTCGACTTTAAGACCTGTGGGCGACGTACTCTGTTGTTGATATCTGTGTCTGTCATCCATTCTGGCAACCATCTCATGCCATCTTATTTCATCTAGTTTTATATCACCACGCTTTCCCAATCCCAAACACCGCGCATGACCAAAGTCGAGATTCCCATTCCAAGACAAGAAAACCCTTCCATCCGTCCGTCACATTAGCTTTATTCAAGCATTCATCAATCATTAAAAAGTTAATCATAAGCCATCATCCAATCATCCTATCCACCCCCAAATCCGCCAATCACCCCATAATCATGACATTATCAACCCCTCTTCTTCCTAACCGCTCAATTCCCAAGCCTTCTTTTCCGCCTCTTCCCATCCCAACCCCAAATGCATATTTCGCTCCTTCTCCCTTGAAGTGCGAGGATGTACTCACGAGTCTCGTCACCAAATCTATCTTAGATCGAGGAGCACTAAATGCCGCATCATCTAGAATGTTACTCGAATAAACAAAACTGATTATTTCAGCTAGACAATCGATCGGATGTGGTAAATGCATGGTGCGTCTCTTAGGAATCGTGAGCAAAAGAGTCAGGAAATAGATGATGAGGAATGCGAGGCAGATGTAGAAAGAAGGAAGATTGGGAAGCATGCGGACTTCCCCAGAAGTGATGGTCAAGGGGAAAAATAATCCCCCTGCGAGAATGGGAAGAATGATGAATAGGAGGGAGACGAGAGAAAACCATGCGACTCGGAAATGACCATTTCCAAGCGCGGTAATGGTGCTCTGGATGGGGAGAGAAGCGGGGTAGTCGAGCAGAAGAGATTTTACTGCTGGGGAACCGTCGGGCTTGGATAGTTCGGCCCAGGGTTGGAGTTTGCGGAAGGCCATGTCGATGGGTTGGAAAAGGAGGTAGAGAATCATTCCGAGCAGAGATGGGATGAAACTATATAGGAAGTTTGCAGCGGAGTATCCAGATCCGTTGGGATCGGCAACGACTAAGGGTTTGAATCCATGACGTATGGCTGTGGATGGAAGGAATGATACGATGATCAAAGCCAGCAAGAGGAAAAAAGCAGTAACAGACCACAAAACCACGAATGTGTCGCGCAGAAACCATGGAATGTACCGAAATCGAGTAGCGGTATCATGAAGAGATGAACGATTTTCTTCCAGATCAGGGATACCACTACCACTGCTTACTTTTCTCTTTGCTTTTCCGCCTTCTAAAGTATATCGTCTTATAGGCGCCCCTGTTTCTCCAATCGAATAGAAAATCCCTTGTGTCGGACTAGGGGTCCTCCAATACCCCAATCGATCGCTTCGATCGGCTAATTTGACTCGGATCTCTTGTTTAGATTTCATGGTCTCGGTACCTGGATAATCTCTGAAACTATTGCTTCGTGGTAATAGCGCGATCAGATCAGCCAACGATCGAGGATCCCATAATAATCCAGTTGTTCGACGGAAGAAAAAAGCTCCAATAAGAACTAATCCCATACACATCGAAATGTAGATCGCAACCAGAGTCCACGCAATCCCTTGCACGGCAGTCCATTTCCAATTTCCCTCTACCAACACTACAGAAAACAAACATCCCTGAAGCGGAATCGTGAATACAGATAACCATAAACAGGATACCCCAATATCAATCATCATAGGACCGTCCCATCTCGGCCACAACATATGGCGAGGAAAAGCTTCCAAAAATAATGCATTGGTGCGGGGCTCCGCATCTTCCATCGCCATTAGTACGTATGGCATTATTCTCGTAATGGCACCCATTACATATTGAAGATATAAAAATATAAACGCTCCGAGAATCTGTGGTAAAAATCCAAATATAAAATATCTACCCCCATCAACACCGGTATTCCATGAATAAAGACCATCGTGATAATTCGAATAGATCGCGCAAAACATAATCGCTGCAGTCATCATAAGACATAGTGTAATAATCGCTAGCAAAGAAAAAGGTCGTAAGATCGTGGGAAGAAATTTCAGCTCGGGGTATCGTTTGGTGTTTGGGGGAGGTTGTGTGGGGATGAATATTTCGGCATCTTTTTCATTGGGAGGTGAGCGGGCTGGTTGAGGTGCTCTGATGGGTATTCTTCCCTCGTCTTCGGTAGGTGGTGTTGAGAGGGGTGGCGTGGCGTTGAACCCAAATAATCGTCCAGGTCCAGGTGTAGAACGATGTTTCCTGATGAGTGCAAGTTCTGCTCGTGTTGGTCGTTGGGGAATATAGCGATTTTCATCTGGAATGATTCTTTCCACTGGATACTCCTCAGAGCTTTGCGAATTAGTTGGTTGTTGGCCTTGCTCGAGTTGTTGAGCCCTTCTTGCTTCTCGTCTCGCTTCCTCATCCCTCGTCAATTGATCGATCGCGAATCGGATAAATGGCGTATCGTCATTATTAGGAGTCGGCGGACTCTCATCCTCCACCTGATCTGACATTCTTCTCGGTCTCCTTGAGGCTTCGGCTTCCATACCTCTTATCTGCTGTTCGTCAAATCGAACCATATTGCTATTGTATCTCTGATGAGAAGCTTCCCAGTCACTTGCTCTGATCAAAGGAGCCTCTATCGAATCTTCCAAGTTCTCGTGGCTTTGCTCCGGGGTACGGAAACGAGATGGAGGGGTTGCCCACCGTGTCACCGTAGCTGCATCAGAATTGCTCGATGGAAGTGACGGTGTGTTTTCTCCGTAGCGCACATCCACACCGCTCAGTAATTCTGACGTTTGCACTTGTTGCAACTGTGGTCGTGAGTCTATGTACAGGGTCTACGTCAGTAAAAACAAAACAGATTGAAACCAAAAAAGTAAAAACTCACGCTTCACTCTTCGCAAATCCAAAGATCCAAGATTCATCATCCTGTAAGCAACTCCGCCAATAATAACATAAGCAATTAATTAAGGAATGCATCTTCAAGGTTCGTGCGCGGAGCAAGTATCTATTAGTTAAAAGAGTGGCAGGTCGAAAAGATGGCTGGATGTTGGTGGTAGGTCGCCGCCGTGAAGGGTTTTTCGCGCAGGGTCTCATCAAAAAGGGTGGCTGGGAAAGCGTCTAATTCGCCTCATTAATGAACTACATCATGCTCTGGTGCTTCATGATACCTGTAAAACACGTTTTGTGACGGGCGATAGCGATTTCCAAGGTAATTTCCAGCCTTCTTTTTCGTTTTGATCAATTATATGGAGATACGTTGCACTGGCACTACTGTACCATAACGGGGCCAATTGGGCATTAGCAGACGTCAGATGGGATTCGTTGTCTCGCTTCCAGCAAGGGGACCTGCAGGTCGTTCATCTTGTTCTTTGGTCATTTTTTTAGCCTTGAGATTCATGATTTGGTCCTGTAGTTCAAACACTAGAAACATACAGTAGTGTTCGATTTCAAGCTTCTGAGTGGAACTCATCATTACGATGTATATATCAGTAACAAATTTCCGATCGATGTTGTGGGCTTATCGGAAAGCGTTTATCGTCAATACCTTATCGTGTTAGCAAATAAATTAATCAAGAGTTCTCGGCTCTAAAGTCCTTTTCCAGGAACAACCGTTTCCTTCCAACCACAACCATTTATTTTGTGTAAGGATTCACGAACTCCACTGCAGAAGTCCGATTGGTTTATTGTTACCCCTCATAATTTCACAAGTTCTAGCGGGTACATTCAAATATCCATTATGGTACCCCTCCTGTTCCTGGTCAACCTTAACCTCTCCACTCTCCTCCGATCTTCGTTGGGGTATATCCCTAAGGTCATGTCCTAGGAGCCTCTGAATTTTAACTTACTTCTTGATCTCCGGTATCTGGCCCCGTGCTTTGCACCACTAAACAAAATGATTAAACCTCTACTCTTTTTACCACGCTTCCAATGCTCTCTTCCCATCATAAAATGCCTCTACGCTTATGAGAGGACGCTAGCAAAATATTCATTTCACCCTTCCTAGCCTGCTGAAGCTAAGTATGCTGTTTTGACATGAGCAGATTTAAAAGAGGGGTTCGATGCTTTGAACACTTCCATCCGTCTTGGAGGCGCATTTCGAGTGACACGAGCGTCCGTGTGAGCTTGTCAAAAAAAGCTATCGTGAAACCCATTGTACAACCGTGTGTTTGAGGAAAAAATCTGGTGCGTTGTGAGCTGATTTGTGGTATCCTAGTATATCCGAGGCTTTCAGGAGCATTCGCGTAGGATGAAGGGGTATGGAAAGTTTAAAAGTTTCATCGAAGAATAAATTCGACATACATGCTGCAACTGTATAGTGACGATATTAGTGATCTCAATATCTGCATATATCTTATCTTAATGCAAGAAAGCCTTTAAAACAAAGAATAAACATTGCGATTTCAACGTATAATCTCTGTATGAATAACCGCATGTGCATGTATACGATAAGTGAATCTGAAAGTAATCTTATTCGAAATCGCAATTTAACAAAAATGGATTGTCTATAGTCTCTCAGTTCGTCTGAATAAATGAGCACCCAAAGCTCAATGTCCTGTGGCAGAGCCAACCATAATATATACAAGAAAGCAAGATAAGAACTTAACTCCAATAACAGACCCTTGGTATAAAACATTTGATCATAAAATGTTCCCAAACGCCACCTATATATAAGCACTTTTTCCCTTCTTCTCTAATTCAGCCCATTGCCCCTATTTCTCTCCATAAATTCATCGTGATCGTGCACCACGACCTGTGGTATTGGCAAGCCCAACGTACTACTTCTGCTTCTTGTCGAGAATGTAGATATTGAAGCTTGCCTTGGACTAGCAACCATTCTTTCGACAATATATGGATCTGAAAAACTTCTTCGTGTTTGTTTGTACGAGTCGAATCGAGTATCTCTTGTATGGTTGTAACTCAGTCGGCGGGGTCGTCCGGTAGTGTGATCATTTGCTTCTAGATCGGTGGTTTCTTCTATGTTGGTCAAGGACTTGTATGCTTGAGGGAAGGCATCTGGAAATGATTCGGTGGTGGAGTCAAAGCTGTTGTTTTTGAGGTTGACAGGTTCATATTGCGCAGCTTTGCGGTTGCGGTGCATGATTAGGGAGCCATGTGCTAGAGGGATATAGAAGGCGAGTCTGTTAAGGTCATGTTAGCGAAGGCTCCAATTCTTCACCGAGGAAAAAGGGAAAATAGACATACAACAAGATGATATCAACAACCAAGCTAACAATACTTGGCATCGTCCTCTTAACAACACCGAAAGCGTTCCACAAGCTGACAACGAACAAGGCTGTCCAGCTTGCACATTTGAATATGTTCATCATGAGGAAAACAATGGGCTTCAACTTGTGTCTGAACATAAGGACTATCTCTGTAATAGTGAGGATGATACACAAGCCAATGAATACAATGTAGACCCATCCAATGCTAGGTTCTGTCAATATTCATGCCTGAAATCAAGCTATAAATTAGATATGCTTACCTTAGAGCTATCCGGACATCGTTGTCATCACTATCATCATCGAAATCATTACTCATGATTTGAGCAATAGCCACGGCAACTATTCCAAATGTAAATCCAGGGAATAGAATTTGAACGATCCAGCAAGGTATTAGGATCAGTCTCCGCCAAGGGGCATAAGGATGTTGGCTCGTCATGGTGTGCAAAGAATGATATAACTACACTTCAAGATAAGGTTTAATATATGGAGCTTCTGAAGAACACCTCGAAAAGTAACAAATAGAGAAAGCTCTATATATATAAAGGATCAACAATGAAGAGACATTGAAGCAAAAGAAAGAGAACAACGGCTGTGTATAACAAGCTTCGCATCCCAAACAATACCTATTTAAGCTGTAACCAATCAATAGCTCCATAGTTGCACGACGTATCCATTCTTCGAATCTTTCTCCAGTAACCCCATTCAAAACCATGTCGTGCCGCATCAATACTTGCCCATTTGCTCTTCACTCACTGAGACAACGCATCAGCAAACTGATGAATCATATCCAACTCAGCCTCAGCCCATCGAACTTTAATAGGCCAACCATCGACCAAATGACTAGCGTTCTATGTAAAATAAAAAAAAGGCTCCCACTGCTCACTATACAAATTATGACTAAATAACTTGTGGAGCTGCAATATCCGGAAAGCTTTGCTTCCACAACTGACATGAAAAATATGTTCGATATTGGACGGGATCCCACAGCCCTGAAGAGAAGCTTATTCTTAAATTAGAAGGGCATTTAGGCATGTACAACACCCCATTAACAGCATCAGCACTCTAACCTTGGCGCTTCCCCGCCTTTAATCCACGCGATGAAGGATTCAACTCCTGGTTGTTCCCACCGCAGGAAAAGACGGTATGGCATAATATGATTGACTGAAATTTCTCGAAGCCGTTCTCGAAGCTCAATAAATTTCGTGTCTTGTGTGTGTTTCAGGATTGTTCCCTGCAGCAAGCTACAAACTGACAGCTAGACTCTTCGTTAGGTTGACCTTTTGCCGAGTTTTCGACGTCGATTGGTTGGTCTATACATCACGTGAAATATATGCAGCTATTTCTGCGGCTGTCCGGACATGAATGGTGCCACTAATCAAAGAGTTGCGTGCAGGTCTATCGTGTAAATGGCCTATAGTAATTAGATATGCAAGTAAGAAGAAAACATAGTGCTGGCGTCAGATCGCCATAAGTCAAGCTTTTTTATTTTTAGCATCACTGTCTAATGGCCGAACAACAGCCGCCACGCATCTGATGCGGCTCAGCTGTATATCTTCATAACTTCTCCATTTGTTTATGTCATTCTTTGAGACCTGAGTGGAGAAATCATTATTTTAATAGCTGCCTAGAAAATTTCATCCTCTCTACGACCTAGACGCAATTTCATCATTTGATTGTGCTTTTCGGTATACGACGTCCATCCCGAATGTTGTTATGCTGGCTAAATTATTGTGCCACGTCCCTCTCCTGAACAATAGCTATCATTCAAAACCTCAAATTCAACCCATCGCCACTACTTCATGGTTCTATTTTTAATTGCCCAGAAGATCTGAAAATTCCTCATCCGTTGAGCCGAACAAACTCATTCCATTTCTTGGATGATGTTGTGACCGCCAAATCAACCCGCTACCGCTGCACTCAGCCTCCTAAGATCTCCACCCCACCCCACTTTCTCCTCACCCAGAAATCTTTCCGATCGATCCTCGAGAATCCTTTAAAAATTCTATTCTACGGCCTATTCGGGATGTGACTTTACTGTCTCCGATGCACTGGATTGGGTATGTTTACTGGGGGTTCTATATCCGAGTACTCGGGCCCAGCGTTGAACCACTACCTGAGCATTTTCTAGGCATCAAAATTATTGAGCCTCTGCAGACACTTCGACTTATTAACTATTCACCCGCTTTTTCGAAAAAGAAATAAATTCAATGTTTCCACTAGTCGGTTATCAGATTCTTTCACGATTCCCACCTAAAGAGATAGTTATGTCATGATATTAATGGTTTATTGGTTGTGGCGTTTAGAGAAAGCTCGAAGAGCAGGCAGTCCCAAGAGTAATCTATTCAACAAGTCTCTCCATTATATTCTGATTTCTATATACATTACTATATACAGATTGCGAAACTTCGATTCATGGATCTTAGTTACCTTCTGACCAGTTCCCATCCAAAGAAAACTTCCTCGATATTAGCTCAAATTCTCTAACTAAGGCTTTCTATCTGGGAACCCCAAGTCAACGCCGAATGCCGGAAACACATATCGCATGAGTTTTCCATTCTTCGTCAGGTCATCTGAGTAATCATTTAAGATCTTCATGTCCGCATCGTCCAATTTTACGATGTTCATGTTTGCCTTTATTCTATCAAGAGTAACGGACTTTGCGAGGACCGAGCTTCCCCGAGCAACTATTGTTTATTAGCATGACTTATAACAGCAGTCGCATATTCAAGGGGTCTTACCATGGTAGCTGAGCAATATTGAAGCTGGTGGTACATCCCTCTTCTTTGCAACCTCAACAATTGGGGCAGCGGTGAACAATGGGCTACCAGTGCTTCCAAGAGGACTGTAAGCTGTGATGTGGATTTCCTTTGATTTGCACAAATCGTAAATTTCCTGCTGAGGCAATGAAGGATGATTTTCAATTTGGTTGACGGCTGGAGTAATAGTAGCCTTCGAAAACAATTCTTCCAAATTCTTTACACTGTAGTTGGAAACTCCGATAGCCTTTGTCTTACCGGTCTTGGAGACTTTCTCGAGTTCTTGCCATGTTTGGGTGTGAGACCATTCTGTTTGAAGATCGCGGGAGCCATCGGGGTGTTTGGGGAACAATTCGTGGTTTCCTAGTTGAGATGTTAGACATTATTACGCGATGAAAATGAAGGGGTAACAAGGTAAGTGAAAGATATCCGCTTACCATTTGGGTTCATAGGAACTGGCCAATGCATCAAATATAAATCGACATAATCCAATCCCAACCTCTTCAAACTCTTATCAAGAGCCTCTTCGACTCGTGTATGATATGTACACCATAATTTGGTAGTAATAAAGATATCCTCTCTCTTAACTCCGGATGCGAAAGCTTCCTTGAGTCCTTGTCCTACTTCCTCTTCGTTTCCGTAGACATATGCTGCACGAGTTCGTTAGCTAGTATTACACACATCCCCACATTTACGAAAGTAGAAGGTAAAGAGCAGCAGGCAAATAGAAGGAGGTCATACCGCAATCGATATGTTTGTATCCAATTGACAGTGCGTAAGAAACGGCTTTCGCGACTGCGCCCGGCTCAGATTGCCATGTACCAAGTCCTAATGCCGGAATCTCAGCACCGGTATTGAGCTTGAATCTTGTATCGGCCATTATGTTCTTATTTGATTATGTTTGTTGGTATGTTGTTGGTATTATTTGATTGATCGATTTGAAAATGAAGGGACAAGCAGACTTTAATAAGATGTGGCTTCTTAAACGTGGGGGAGGGGGAATTTAGTACCTGGCTCGCGATCCGGAGAAAGAGCCGGATATCAAATCCGCAAAAGTAGAAGAAAATCTAGAAAGGATATTTTCAAAATTCAAGATAAATTCTTTCTATATTTTAATTCTTTTGAAATCAGATATTAAGAGTTTTTTTATGATAACTTATTTATATTCAAGATTTCACAAAGGAATAATGTTTTCTTGTTTTGATATTAAATTTTGATTGAGGTGTAGAATTTTGATGTCCGGCTTTTTCTCCGGGTCGCGAGCCTGGATAGTAGGAATGATGAAATATCTCTCAACCCCACCATGTAACCCCCCACCAACCCCACTTCTGTGGAAGACTACTGATAGATCGGCAGTATTAATGATGAAGATCTTAAGAGCAGCGACGCTGGCTCAAAATGTATGAATTTACATTTCATGGAATGTTTTCTCTTCACGCTTTGCTTATTCTTGTCCAAAAGCTGTACCCTTTCCAGGACGGTTACTGTGCCTTGATGGCCGAGATCGAGTTGCTCTCGGGTCTGGATGCGTCGACGGAAGTCCTCATATCTGTTACACATTCGAGTCATCAAGTAGTTTTCAATTTGTTCTTGGAAAATTCTTAAGGACGCGATGTCACTTCGTTTGATGTATCTTCTGGGGCCAGATACCATGTTACGCATGAATTTGATCATAATGCAACGGTTATGCCTCGCAGCCACCATTCCCAAGGGCGTGATGAACACTTGCAGTTGTATCATTTCAGTCACAAGACGCGCTGCATCTTTGAACGCGACGGGGCTCAGGCTATCAGCGAATAACGTCTTGTTGCGTTCTTCGCCAAAACTTCTCAGAGCGTACCTGCTCGTCCCCAATCATTCTTAGTAACTCTTTAGCCTCATTCAGATCTTGAAGTCGATTGATGCATGAATTTGTTATTGACAATTAGATATGAGTGCAAAGCAGTTTCCCTACATATGTAGTCGGAATAGTCTCTCGTTATGCTTTTTTCCATCAGATAAGACAGGAATGAAGCATCGCCGCTACATTTTCATAAACTTTGGCAGGTTTTGCATATTCAAAACAGTCTAATCTAGACATCAAGTGAATCGCCATATTTTTTCAGACAATACTTAGATCCCTGCATTGCAAAGTTTCGAAGAACTGATCCTCAGAATTCCCACATTGTTCAAGCAGAGTGAACAACAACAATGTCATCCATCACCAATGCTGCGGAGGACCCACCTATCTTCCTTTCTATGGCTGCATTATAGCTCAAGCACAAAACCTTCTATACCTTACATTTCCAATGGCAGACACTTCTTTGATTGATACCAACCATATTACATCCTCATCTTTGGGTTCTCTAAATCCACAGATTGGAGTGGCCGACCAAAGTCTTGAACAATTGGCAGGATCAAGGGGAAATCGATTCCGTAGGAGCATAGCAAATGCTGGAAATTCTTCTTCTCGTGAACTATTTCAGTTCGAATCATTCGAGAGTAGTGATCGAATCAATGGTTCCTGGAGAATGCAAGAATTGAATTATTGCCCTCAGATTCTCGGAGGCCACCCTGATACACGACTAAAGATAGTGGTCAGTTTACCTACCCTCCAACGAATAGCATTACTTTCGATGCCAAGAAACAGTTCATTGAAAATATTGTTCACGGATTGTGGCCATGGCTAGTTACAGTCTCTTTCGTTGGCGTTCTTATATACGCAATCTCGTATTTCAAGTCTCCAGAAGTGCTTTCGCCCATCCAATCAACCAAGTTCAGTGCGATAAACACGAAAGTCTCTATAATTTGGGTTCTTAATATTTTCAGTGCCTTGGATAGGATTGCACTCAACGTTCGATGGCGTGTGATGAATCAACGAGTACGACCTTTGAGTGAGGTATGCTTGACATTCCAGGTGGCGTGAGCCTCAGATTAACAGACCCAAGATAGACAATTTTCTTCAATGTGACAGTCTCATGAGTCCCACCAAAGTCGCATATACCATCAGAAGACCAAAAGTTATAATGGTATGCCTTACTCTGCTACTGTTGAACTTGGTGAGTATCGTCGGACTTATTTCAAAATTTTCAAGCCTAAGTATGGTGTAGACTTAACAAACTACCTTCGCAGAGAAAATGGGCCCCAGGCTGGGCAGCGCCAGGCCAGGTATCACCACAATGGATGGATCCTCGAACTCTTGTTCCGGATGATGCAACTTGTCAGGAGGGTAGTGCATCATGCTCTATTCAACAGGTGAGATTTTACTATTCATCCCCTTAACAAAAACTTAAATGCTAACCGAGTTGCTTCAAAGTTGCCAGTGGGATATTGTAAATCACACTGTGATTGATAAGTTGAAACGGAGACGAAGACGCAAACGCTTCCATATCATTACCAGAATGCACCAAGATTGGAGAAGCATGATGGATAGACTATACGCAACCAACTGGCCAATTTTTTGGTTTTAAGATGTCGATTTTTGTTTTATTGTGTAAGGATAGAAGATGATTAGAACAGAAATGTTCGGTTTTATGCGAATTTTTATCCGACCTGAGTTTTTTATATAACTTGAACCAGTGAAATTATCGCTGCAACACCAGATAGCACTCGAATGTCTAGATACGAGTGAAACAATCAAAATAGCGCCACTTAAATGTTCACGCCTGACAAAAATATTGGCTGATCGATGTCCAAAGCTGATGCGAACAATATTCGTGATCTATCCAACGTTCAATTTTGACTCCGACATTGAACATCCAAACAAGTGACCAGATCCATATTCAACAACGAATTTCCCTTGTCTAACTTGAAATCAAACAATGAGTATTGATTCACCAAGCTAGATTCCGGCAATGAACCTCCATACCATTGTTCATTCCAAGCACTGACATTGAAATCTAGTTAATGTTCAAATCCAGCTCCAATTTTTGGAAGCCCACCTAAGAGAGAAGTTTGGATTCATGCACATACTAGCCCAAGCACTGAATCCCAAAATCAACGATATGAAATATGGATGTCGATTACATTGAATGTAAAGGGACCTCAAAAGCAGCGATAAAGACTCTTGACAAAAGAAATACATGGTGGGAAGAAGACTACATTCCCAAAATTCCTCCACTAACACCTATAAGGTCCGTCAAACAACGTCATACATTTGCACTGATGCAATCCAGTTATCTTGGGTATCTTGGCCCCCTGCTTGGCGCTCGTCGACGTTCCTCCAGAGTCTTCCTTGGCTTGGTAGGGTACTCTCTTTCATCCTGTGGGCGTTCTCTTATATAATGATTCCGAATGGCTTGTTCACTTGTAGCATTTCTGAAGAAGTATCTGAGCTTTAACACGACATGCTTTCTTGCCTGTTCGCGCTCCCGGTTAGTGTCGTAATCAGTTTTCCAATGCTCAGCCTATTCCGTTACAATAAAGTCTTTATAATCGCTTTTTTTGTACTTGAGATAATGATGTCCAAGGGTGGAAATATCAAGTCTAGCACCACATTCGGCGGTAATCTCATCGATAAATATCTTTTCGTTAGCTGCGACGTAATCTGTGGCAACATTCCTCCACTCTCTTAAATATGTTTTGAAAAAGCGGCGAGCCTTATTGACGATGAAAATACGATCAGAATCGGGATAGGATGGGCCATTGAGAATACTCTTGTAAGCGGAACTGATTTTCGCACTAGTGTTTAGATCTTTGCCCACTCTTCGAAAAATTTCCCGTACAATCTCATCTTCTTCTGCTTCCTGATGCCACCATTCCTGGAAGCCCATGTTCAGGTAACCGGCCCATAATTCTATGATGATTTTTTCGTCGTCACTGAAAGTCCTGGGGGTCTTGGGTGGTAGCATAGACATAATAAGTTGTTGATGAAGGGATTGCTTCAACGTTGGCTGGTGCGATAGAGAGACACTGGAGATTGATAAAGGGCAAATAAAAATTTGGCAGAGATTCGGCAGAGCTCTGGTGGAAAGATCGCCAGGAGAGTTCTTGGGGCTGTGGAGGTGCGATAACCGAATGTTTAAGTCCGGTGTAAATTTGACAGGAGGATTGTGGAAAATTCGCTGAATTCGTGATGTGCTGATGTTGATTTGGATAGAAAAGAATTGTGTTTAGAAGTGATGATATTATGTGTGGGTGTAAAGTGATTGTTGGAACTGTATGAAGAGAAGAGACAGAAAGGAAAAAGGGGGGGCTGACCCAATTTGAGCGCGCTTGGGGGGACTTTGGAGCTTGAATCAGTCATTTAAACGGAGGATTAAATCAAAATTGATTTTTCATTCTCGGACTGTCATAGGTAATTTCAAATCACCACAAATGGATATAAATGACGCAAAAATGGTGGAATTTTAAGTGGTTCTGTCATAATACCTTATATTCTAGTTATTTCAGAGCTTTGAGGTTCGTTTGGTCATGAAACTTTGTAACCGATGTGTGCGACAGGGGTAACTTTAACATGACTGAGATAAGGACGTGTTATGGGACAATAATCGTCGAACTCGGTGACCAATGTGGTGAATTTCCAAGTAAAAACACGTCTTATCAGTCATTCTCCCCAACAAGATGTGCCATTTTGGTGAATTTTGATGCTAAAAATAACTTCAAGTATAGTAAATGTTGATTTATAATATGTATGATATGTGACTAGAGTCTGAGTGCGAAGGCTTTCAACAGTCATTCTTGAAGGAAGGCAGTCAAAATTGCTGATAACCCATTATAGTTCGGGGTTAAGATGGCTTATATGCCGTGAGATCAGAGGATCCTGCGTACTCAACAGCCATGATGGAAATGGGACCTTTCCCAAGTCAACGACGGGGAATAAAACTCTACTAGCCAACGCGGTTTGTTTATCAACATGATTGCCTCGTCCGCCAACGCCAGTGCCTCGGGAAGTAATTGCCAATCCTTCGACTGGATAAAGGAGATTAATCTGAAGAGACTCGTGGGGCCAGGTGAACAAATTACCACTACTGGAAGTGATATCTTTCGCAATATGAATGGATTTTTTGACACAAAATTTTATGCCGTAATTAAAGAGACTGCACAGCAATGGCTAGAGATAGAGATTAGTTCAAAAACAAATGTGATATGATAAAGCTGACTCCTTCATAACAGTTCGGATTTGAGCTAGGCGAGCTCGGTACCTTTGATATCTCAATTTTCTTGACACAGTATCCGATATCCTCGCCGTCATTTTTGACGCTGTAGCCCTCGAGTTTGCTCGGATTGCTACTGAGGGCCTGGCGTTGGCAAGCATCGCTTGCAATGCCAATCTTTATTCTCTGTAACACAGTCCCCGACGATGCGCAAATGAAATATATACACTTGACATATCCCCTCTTTCGCGCCATCTTGACTTTCCCAAACCCCCAGCTACAATGATCAACACTCAGAATTCATCTATCCCATCACGCTTTCAACCTCTCGCAATATTTACCAGGTCAATCCAACCAGCCCATAAATCCCGGCCAATAATCACAATCGCAACTTTGCGATAATAGCAACTCGCTAGATTTAAATTTCTCATCCCGTTCCGTATCCAAGATAGAGATCCCAGGATTCTGGTAATTTTTGCTTAGAATTTGAAACCAAATTGTTGTGCTTATTATAGTGAAGATAGGTATACTCTACTCCACCCCAATAAGCTTTTCATACTCGATTCCGCGCTTCAATCTTTTCCTGGAGCATCTAATAGAAAATCCCTATAATCACATTCAGAGCTTTTCCTGTCTCTTCAGAAACTCAACCCGCAACTTTCTATGGATATCCATACGAGGTTCATACTATTAAAATCCCTAAAACCAACTCTTCAGATAGTTGTCCAGCAAAAGATTTGCTTCAGGTATAAGTTCTGTATCTAAAAAATACTTGAAAAATAATTATAAAAAATATCAGATCTTCTAAACACTCAAAACCAACCGCCAAAACTCAACCCTACAATATAAATACCAACCATTAACCGCTTCCAATTTACACACACATACACACCCACCTCTACCATAGCAATAACAATCTCCTCTCCAAGCGGCCAAGCCTCAACTAATTCCTAATTCCTAATTCCCAACCCCGTAAATCAAGTACCTAATCCCGTGAACCAAACCTCCTCTTTACTATTCTCCCTAACAAACCCATAAAATACCAATCTAATAAATATACAGAATTTTTCATTCTTAATCTAAAACTATCTATCATCTTATTATCTTCTACATATCTCTTTTTCCAAAAAAAAAATTCTAAATTTAGCAAAGATTATAACAACACAAAAGTATCAAATTGAAATTAGTAATAACATTAGTCAGGAAGAAAGAGATTCTTATTTCCCCAACTAGAAACTAATCAATCGCTTAGAGACTCGACTATTACATAGATTAGATACTACAAGAATCCCCTTACTTAATCGAAATTTACCCTGATCAGACTAATCAGACTAAAAATACTATAGCCACCAATCATTTCACATCTCATCTTACCTTCCACCTCTTTAATATCAAGCACAAATACACGTATCAAAGTCTACACCCCAAACCTCATACCCCAACCTGAACACCCCAATACACATTCATACACACACATAATAAGAATCTCCTACATTATCTATCCTCTCTTCTACTACTACCCCGCCACCCGCTCATCCACTAAAAGCAATCCCAATCCCATTTCCATCTCCCTTTCCATCTCCCTTTCCATTCCCATATATATTCCCATCCCATCCCATCCCATCCCATCCCAACCCATCTCATCTTAATCCCCCTTTCCACATCGCACATTCATTAATCCCTTCAATCATAACCTCATACTTAGATCAAAACGTATACAGATATGGGTATAAGCTCGCTCGCTGCTGCAATAGAAATAGCAAAACCAAACAAAGCAAAACAAAGCAAAACAAAGCAAAACAAAGCAAAACAAAACAAAACGAATATAATATCATCTCATTTCGTTGCATTCCATATCAAAACCTCTGCCAAAATCTCCAATAACCTCCCTCTCCTACGACCCAAAACTCCGGTCCTATTACGTAATTCTCGTATTCATCAAACAAATTTCCTTCACTTCTGCCTCCCAGAACGTACTACTCATTCTTCATATTTTGCGAAATATATTTATTAACCCCCCTCCCTCTTAACCGTCTACATAAGGATTCCACTCCATACCCGGATAGCTCGTTGCAGACATTTGCAATTTATCCTCTGTTGCATGTGCTGCTTTGTTGCTGACATCTTTATTGTGAATACCCTCGCTAATTTCGCGTTCATCAATATCAGCCACACCATCGCCACCCCTCATTGCAACTTCATCTTCCTTCATCTCCGAGTATCCGTCTCCCAAATCGGCATCCTCGCTTGGTAATCTTGAAACCGGATTCGAGAAATTATCACTATGACGCTTCATGCCGTCATCGCAATCCACATACAATTTATCATCCATCACACTCACCCTGTGCGGCTGTGGAGATGGAGAGTCAGAAATTTGTGACACAGCACTAACAAGACTTCTTCCCGTGCTAGAACGCCGCAAACCATCATCCGTAGCCACCGAGAGATTTCTATTTCGATGCCAGTGGGGACTTTGTTGAGATGGCGAGGGTGGCAATGGAAAACGATCGATGTCAATATTTTCGTATGACGGTGAGAATTCACCCATGGGCAATGGAACTGAAGTTGGACTTCTCGGTGCTAGATGTCCATCCTTGAGAGTACGAATAGGTGGCGTAGATGAGCGATAGTATTGACCATGTGCATCACTGCTATGTGGTAAAGCAAGCTGAAAAGGGTGTTGCTGACCAAGCTGCTCGCGAGCGGGTGATCGAGCTAGGATGCCCTCGTGACTTGGGAGATCGGTGCGAATAGGAGATGTCAATGGTGAACTATGTGTATCTATAGATGGTAAGTTTATAAGTCTTCTTTCGGGTGAGAAGGTTTGATGAAGTGGTGGTGATTGGTGCAAAACAGAGGAACCAGAATAAGCAAGAGGTGAGACAGGTGATGGTATTGAGTACTGTTGGGATGAATTGGAAAGATCTTCCCCCAGAGACGGGCGACTAAATTTATTAATACCGCGTGGGTCATAATTGGTAGGTGTTGGGGTCGTTCCATCACCACGAACAAGATTATATCCATCTGGAATGGGGACTGAATTATACTGGGGCTCAGGGATTCGTGGTGGGGTGTCGTACCAACGAGGATGATGATGCGAACGAGGATGTGAGTAGTCCTGTTTGTTACCATCTGACTTGCTAGAACTGCGAGTCCGTTCTTGTTCTTGATCTTTTTTCCTTAATTTTTGCGTGGGTGTGGCAATTGAGTCGGGTAAGACCTCATGTGATTCTGCACCTAGATCTGAGTACATTCTAGCCACTGGTACAACCACAGGCTTTCTTCCATTATCTTCATTTCTTTCACTATCTTTCTCTAGCGTATTCGATCTTTTTCTAAGCATACCGGTCAATAGTCCACTCACTGAAGGGCGCCTCGGGCGGGGTTCCAGATGCAGCTTACTATCCTGTCTTGTTTGGGTTTCAGTCTTTTGAAGAGAGGCGGAGGGGCCTAATTTAGAAAGAAAGTTCAACGGTTGACTTGGTCTTCGTTTATGGCTCATATTTGTACTTTGTATAGAATGGTCTTCGAATTGAGGAGAAGAAAAGGTGCCACTTCGGGGACCAAAGCTTGAAAGGTCTGTTGTGGCCCTTTTTGGCTTAAAGAGTACTGACCCATCTCCTTTGGGGGAACGTGAGAAGAGGCCACTCAAACCACTTAATCGACTTCGCTTTTCATCTTTCTGAAAGGTTTTTCCCATTGTAGTTGTAGAACGCCCAAACATATTAGAATGAGGTGTTTCTAATGTAGAATTAGGATTGAGGAAAGATTTTGGCGTTTGAGGACTATCATGCTGGCTATTCATAAAATTGGACTGGCTACCAGAATGTTGTGCTACCATACTCTCTCTTCCAGAATTGGATGGTTGTTCACCGGTGATATCAAATGTGCCCCAGAAGCCAGATCCCCTCCTTTTCTGCCTGTCGTCACGCATCGGAGATGAAGCAGAAGTATTAATAGGATATTTTTTCTCATCCTTTGAAACAGAACTTCTTCGCTCTCTAGACAAAGAGCGTACGAGATTTATGCCTCTGCTGACAAGGTCTGAGCTACGTCGTCGCCGATGAGCAGTAGGCTCATTAGAGCTTTCAAGGGGCCGAGCTCCAGGGAGCTCATCTGCTCGGTGATATGAAGGAAAAGGTTCAGTCCGACTAGGAAGTGCTTGATGATATCCACCGGGCATATCAGGATCACTTCTGATTTCAGTAACCGGCCCCCCAAATAGCTCGGGGTAGCGTTGAGTAGAAGAAGGAGGTGTCTCGAATGGTAAAGCTGGTATCAGTGGCGGAGCATTACTATCACGAGGCTGGACAAACTGCTTATCAGAAGTCGAACCTCGTCTAGATCGAGAATTTTTCGAGACGCTGTTCCATGAGTCTTGACGAGTGTGTCTGATGGCTGGGTTTGATCGCCCCATGTCTTGTGTAGGGCTTCTTTGAACAAATGGATCTGCGACACGAGGGAAAACCGAGAAACGAGGCTGTGGGCTGATTTGGAGATTGGCTTTTGGATCTCGAACTATGTCCGCAATTGCAACATCTGCATGCGAATTTTCCTGTGGGACAAGATTCTCTTTAAGCTCTGCCATATTTGATGTTACTGCATCTTGTGTACTACCATTAGGCTCAACCTCAAACTCATCTTTATCATCAGATATAGGAAATCTGGTTGGGGGTCTTCTGGACCCAAATTCGAATCCAAACTTGGATGTGCGTCGGATAGGCGGCAATGTCTTGGATGAAGGCTGCCTTCCTTGCTCCTCAGGGGCAGCTATAGTCTGATTTATCGGTTGCGTAGAAAGAGGTGTTTGTACAGAACCAATAGTCGGTCGACTGAAAGGATCCGATGTAGTGGCCTGGTCCAGACTTGCTCCTCGCGGTCGATTGATCATGCTGATCGGAAGGCGGGTTGATGATTCCAATTCCGCAGGAGCTTGAACTGTGTACCCTCCGATAACCGATGCAGCTAAGGCCGAATTCCTTCGATCGAAGTTTTCTTTTTGGGCATTATTAGAAGCCGTGTCATTACTAATTGATCGCGCACTCCTTGGCAGAACGGAGAGATTGTTTGATACGCAATCGTCTTTCATTAAATCCCGATTAGTTTGCTTGTCATTGGTGAAGTAATTTGAATCAGCAAATTGGGCTGTGTCGAAAGGATCCCATGTCAGTTCATACTTACTCATGGGGGCCGACGGATTTAGAACATGTTGCTCATTCGTTTTATCGGGAGCTAAAATCTCACCTGCAGTATCACGTGCCACTAAATTCATCTCCTCCGCGTGTCCCGCCTGCGCCTCTTCGTCGCTTGTGGGAGGAATGCCAACCATGCCGATTGGAGTAAACTCATCCGATGAAATTGAAATTTGTGAGTGTCTGGTTGGTTCGGATGGTATGTTCTGCTCTGCATTCCGACCGGGGTCGGTGCGGGCTGTAGCTCTCGATAGATTGAGCGCTAAGCCCCATGATGAACGATCTGGGTTTCTCGACTTGGGAGGGGGACTTGTCTAAAGAAGGGTTAAACTTAGCGCTAGAACACTCATTATGATGCCGATGATGATGATGATGATGATGGGCCACACAGCAAGGAGAAAAAAACAATTGTGATGGACTGGATTTTTCCTTAGTCGTACACACCCGTCAGACGGGATTGGGAAAGCAATAAGCATTCATCCACGCTAACTAAGCAAAACGATGGAAATTCAAAAAATAAAACGCCTAAAAAACCCATATCCAACCCAGAAGGAGATGTTAATCTACCTTATCGCTACTACCGGCCGCACGAAGCCTGTTCTTGCCTTTTGCCAGCAATCCTTTACCTGCCTGGAAACCAGCCTTTCCAGCCTTACCACCAAATATTCCAGCTGTGTGAAGGAACTCTTTTCCCTTAGCTTGAACCTGTTGAGTTGTAATTTTGGCATGAGCTGGTGAGAAGCCTTGCTGAATACCAGAAGGTCCAGTTTGTCCTGTTCGTGATGCAGGTACTGATGTTTGCGATGGCGCACTAGCATTCAAATATTGTTGATAATAAGGCGACTGCAATGCCGCGGATCCGCTTCTTGTATTTCTTCTAGTTGAGCCAGTCGGTACAGTTGTTCTAAAGCCTCCGTAGCATTCATTCACATCAGCATGTTCTGGCTGTTCAGCCTTCAAGGCAAATATCCATTCATGGATACCCGAGTCCATAGCTGCAAAACGCTCCCTTGTTTCATCGAATGCATGCACCCTTTCGTGAACATCTTTCATCCCTACAATTTCTTTGAACGTTAAGATCTTTCCCATGCTAGATGTCCGGGGTGAAGTGGCGGATTCGCGTCGTGAAGGTGAGGGTTCATGTGCGATGAAGGGACTTGGACTACTCGATGCAGAGTGTGGATTAGAGCCAAGTGGATCAGTGGATAAATCCAATGTTGATCCAAAAGCCGGGTGTTCATTTTCGGGAGTTGGGACAATTGGATATGATGCAAATTGCGGCTGCTCCTTTTCTTGGGCCAAAGAGACGTTAACCGTGGGCGGAGATTCAGGGCTAATCGTATGTTGAGTAACAGCAGCAGCACCACCTCCAAGAAGCACAGTGCCAGCACCCAAGGCAATATTTCTTTCCACGTGATCATCATTATGTGGAACCTCTTCTAAGACTTCCTTCTCCATGTATGGTTCCGGGTCAATCTGCTGGAGGCCTTCAACTGGTGCATTGACTTTCTCAACGGGAAGCTCAGCTTGATTTGTAGGTGATTCAGGCATGCCGGCATCAGTTGGGGCTACGATATCCATACTTTTTTCCCAAGAGAAACGTGTAGGTAAAGATGGACGAGCTTGCTGCTTTGACATTCGGTGAGAGCTGAGGGGGCGGATTTCTGGCATGTCTGCTGGAATAGCTTGCTCTGCTTGTAGCTTGTCGGGAGATGATGTTGCTATTGGGGAAGAGTGATCTTCGTCACCTATATCATTCCAGTAATCATCATACACATCGGTTAAGTATGTACTTTCTCGCGATTCATCCATGTTATCGGAAACTGGTCTTTCGCGCAAGTTTTCATGAACTTGTTCTGATTGTGATGGGCGCGGGGATAAACTTTTGACTATGTCTTTTCGGAGCCTGTCATTTTCTTCATCCAAAGGTCCAGTGTCAGTGCTCAGAGTTGGCAATATCTGTGGTCGCAAAGGTGGAAGAAGTGGTTCACCCGCACCAAACTCATCTGCTGTATTTAGTTGGAAATCGGTAGTTGGTTCTAAAAGAGTTTCCGATGCGGGTTCTTCACTAGAGACCAGGCTGTCTTTGATTGGTTGAATAGATGAAGAATCTGGGAGGTTGGGTTGATCGACATGGTCAGGACGCAGTTGAGCTTCGGGCGAAGCCTTTTCTAGACTAGGTATTAATTCGGGATGCGGCGTCATAGCAGAATGTACATTTCCATTTGGATCAGGTGTCGGCATAGAATCAGATTTGACACCGAGCGTAACACGTGCTGCTTCTAGAGATGACTCCGGAAGAGAATGTTTAGTGGTAGTAGGTATTAAATCTTCCATTGCTAAAGCTTGAACTGGATCACTCGGTACCTGAGGAGACGGTGACCGAGGTGTCTCTGGTTGAACAGTGCTAGTGGTTGCAGTGGTCGTATACAACTGCCATCCACCGGGTATTTGAGGGCGGAAACTCACATCGCGATCGAGGGTTGGACGTGGGGGTTCTGAATCAGCGTCCTCGCGGGCATCTTCGGTGGGAGAAGTAGGACTTGCAGATAAAATCCAGGCCTGTTCTCCCATTGATATTCTTTTGGATGCATTACCGAGATCTGGTGTTCGGGCGAGGCTATTCCCTGGACTCGGAGTACTGATATCGCGTCGATGACCTGGAATAAAAGTCGGAGGAACTATCTGATTATCACTTTCATTTGAAATATTTTGAAGACGTGGAGAGATAGGTTCAACTTGCTCCATGATAGCAGGAGTTGACATTTCACGATCTCGATTATCCGTGGAGCTTGGACCACGACTCATAATGGGACTAATTCCAGTGGTCCCAGTACTTTCACTATCAGATCTCTTTACATTACCTTCAGGATTAGAAACTGGTGTTGGAGGAACCGAATTATCATCCTTCCTATCGAAAGCTTGGTTGACAACAGACTTGAACCCGAAAGAGGGTTGGCTCCGAAGAGAGGTATCTCCTGGCTGGTCAAAATTTCCTGGGGACGTTTGCTCCGGTAGTTCTGATATGGTTTCGGTTGGAGGAGTGGGGGCACTACCATTTGTTGATCGGGAAAAGAAGTCAGAACCAAATCTGGAAATTCGATGCACGTCCGGAAGTATGGGACTTGTAATTTTAGGCTCGGTTGGAGGAGGATTTGTGATCTCTTGGGCTGGTGATGGAATTTCATTAGCATTAAACCCATCGAAGCCGTATTCACTCTTTCGTTCTTTAACAGGTTCTAAAATTGGCATCAGACGTCTTCCGGAATCAGAACCTTCATCGCCAAAGCTAAATCTTCCTCGATTTCCAGGTCCCAAACTATCAGAACTCGACCTTCCACGGACAGCCCCTTGGCATGGTGAATGTGATATGTCACTCGACCTTTCCATTCTAAGTGAGTCCATACTAGGTCTGACTGAATCTAATGATGCCCGCTCCCTTTCTTGTTTTTCCTCTTCAACTCGGCGATAAATATCCGCGGGTCTGATAAATGGTAAAGGTTTAATGTTTGACGCACCTGTGGTTATTGCAGACCGATCTGCAGAGCCAGGGGAAGGTGAAGGTCTGGAACTTGTTGGGAATGGTTGACCTAGAGTTTCATGAGATTTTTGGTAAATTCGTTGAGCTTCTGTTCCCATGGTACTCAGGCTGCTCTTTCGTGCAGGAAACTTGGTAGTTGGAGCTGCAGTGGTTGCGCTCTGAGGGGCGGGTGCAGGCCGCATAGATAATGGGGCCGGTACTGCAGACGGCGAAAAATCCTTAGAAGTTCCATAATCGCTTGGTGTATTGACTGAACCGACTGACAGGACCGACGAATCATTAGTATTAGTGCGAGCTGGCTGAGAAATGGTTTCGTTATTAAATGAAGATTCGGGTGGCACGGGATTAGCAGACAAGGAAGGTTTTCGTAATCCTGTAGGGGATGGCTGCTGTGTAGATATATGTAAAGTTGGGGGGCCACTCGGGTCGCGTGTATGCTTTATACCTCCCACACCCATTTGAGAAAAGCGAGTTGCGGCAACTGTTGAAGAATCGGCAGAGTGAGGCGGGGAGGTAGGTAGTGGTGATTCTTGCCGAATGGTTGCATTCGAAAAGTGCCTCGTCTCGTCGTCCGCTTCGAAAGAATTTCTTCTGTTCAATGGGCTGCCAACAGAAGCTGAGGGGAGATTGCCATAACTCTTCTGACTCCGATCCTGGGACATTCCTCTCGCACTGGGAAGCCCTTGACCTGGTTGACGTAAACCTGTAGGTTTTGATATTGGTGCAGGCGCTGGTTCGAGCTCATTTCCATATGCATCATAAGGATCATATTCATCGTCATCTCCCCAGTCGTCACCTCCATAATCTATCTTCTTTGCCTCGGCCCATTTCTTTGTCTTTTGTCGATTTACATTCGCTCTGTAGGATATGGGAGTATTTGAACCTCCAGACGTAGGATTCCTGGTGATATATTGTTTAGTAGCGTTCAAAGTGACCTGTGAGAATTGCGAAAGTGGTTTGCAGGAGCTTACAATAATGACCCATTCTTGTCCGAGGTATTAATATATGGCCTTGCCATGATGCGACAACAAACATTAATTCTTCGCGATCCACGGGAGAATCATATTTTTGACCATGAAATATGATGGATGATGGAAAGTGGATATTTTGAGTTATTAAGAGGAGATCGAGTGTGGCAATGGAAGTCAGAGATTTGTTGTTTGTTGAAGGAGGGTTTATTGTTATTAGGACGATGAGGGAATATGAGAGAGTAGGTAGGTAGTGAGTGAGTGAGTGAGTGGATCAGATACGACTTTTTGATTATCGGGAAATCTTCAGAAGTTCAGATGAATGCTGTGGCTGCGTGATTGCCCCCCCCCCCGGTTTCTTGGAATGGGAATGGGGTAAGGGGTTCTTGATGAAGTAAGAGATACCTAGTACAAGGAAGGAAGACTCCCTAGGTTCCTAGATATTTAACATGACGAAAGGATGAAGTTATGAAACGATGAAACCATTCAATTATTGTACGATGCGATATGGAGAGTACCCAGTAGGTACTTAGGTAGCTATTATGTAGTAGAGATGTATTGTCAGATTATTTATTAGTGAATTCGAGACATTCAAAGATAAGGTGGGGTGCTGTATATTGTTGTTGATGTAATGTTTTCTAGGTGATTGAAAATGATACCCAGTAATTACACATCCATATGAAGACAAACAAACTACCTAGGTAAGTACCGGTACATGTCATCTCCACGAGTGATATTCCAGTATTCATTCATATTAGGTACTCACTGCCGATTCATTATGCATAGGATCGATCACCAGATGATGATAAGATGATGAATTCTTTACCCACAGACAAGCCGTTGAGCTGGAACTCAGCCACAACGTCTAAAGGATATGTGCCGATCATGAACAAATGATATGGGAGTATTTCAAAAGGGTCTTTATTTTCATTTGTATTGTATAGGTATTAAAAGCTTTTTCTTAAAATAAACCCACAGGCCTGGCAGAGAGAGTAGTAATCAAGATTAACACAGACGCAGACGCAGACGCAGACACAGCAGCCAGCATCCTTTTGGAGGGGATGGGTATGTAATAGGATACTGAACTTTAGGCTTAGTTGCTCAGTTTCAGGGTTAATGGAACACCAAGAATTTTCAGGATAAACACTGAAGCAAGCTCGCAAAATAATTAAGAACTCGAAACACCAGCTGTCCTATTCTATTACTGTACTCTCTCTGTAAATTATCCTTACATTCATTCATCAACTTCACAATCAACAAATACACTTATTAGATTACGAAACTTTGAATACACCTTTTAATAAAGCAATTGCATCAATCAAACTTCCTTCAAGATTTTCTCATACTCCTTCAACAAAACTATCCCATTGTCTTCAACATTCAACATTTAACACCCTGTACAAACCCCTAAAATAATTAAATTAACTTGCGCCTCGAGGGTCTACACAACAACAACACAATCAAGAAGAAACCCAAACATTGAACCACCTCTCAACCCACAAACAAAGAAGAACAACTCTGCGCTTAACCCACCAATACATCTGTATTACTATCTAAAATCATTGCGAAAATCAATCCACATATATCGATCCATCCACACAAACCATCGCGATGGCCGTCGCATCGATACAAGATCGAACAAACGAGTTCCGATCCGTCCTAACACAAGTACAAAAGAGACAAGCCTCCTCGAAAGTCGGAGCGCAGAGACAATCCCTCCTATCCGATTCCCAAAAGGCCGCTGCAAATGGCGATGCGAATGCACATGGCAAGCCGCGGAGATCTGAGTTTGCGAGGAAGGCGGCCGAGATTGGGAGAGGGATAACAGGGACCATGGAGAAGTTGCAGAAGTTGGCGGAGTGTAAGATTGGATATTTTTATTCTTTTGAATTTGAATTTGAGTCTGGGAGGATAAATGGACAGACAATATGTATGGAGTAAAGAATTGAATACTAATCTACGAAATAGTGGCAAAACGCAAAACCCTCTTCGACGACCGACCCGTCGAAATCAACGAACTCACCTTCATAATCAAACAAGATCTCTCCTCGCTCAACCAACAAATCTCCAGTCTCCAAAGCCTCACGCGCGCCCAACATCCCAAAGCCGATCAGGAAGGCGAACACAACAAAAATGTCGTTTTCATGCTGCAAGGGAAACTCACCGACGTATCCGCCAATTTCAAAGACGTCCTCGAGGTCCGCACCAAGAATATCCAAGCCTCGCGCTCCCGCACCGAGAATTTCGTTTCATCAGTGTCCTCTCATGTCCAGCCGAATATTTCCCAATCCGCGAGCCCCCTGTATAGTACGCCCACGAGAGGAAGTCCAGGCCCGGGCCAGGATTTGTTGAGCTTGAATCCTGTGGGTGATCAACAGTTGTTGATGATGGAAGAGGCGCAACCGCAAAATGAATATATTCATCAGAGAGGAGAAGCGATCGAAGCAATCGAGAGGACGATCAATGAACTCGGAGGCATTTTTGGACAATTGGCTACGATGGTTTCGGAACAGAGTGAAATGATTCAGAGAATCGATGCGAATACGGAAGATGTGGTGGATAATGTTGAAGGGGCTCAGAGAGAATTACTGAAATATTGGTCGAGGGTATCTGGTAATCGCTGGTTGGTTGCTAAGATGTTTGGTGTTCTGATGATTTTCTTTTTGTAGGTTTTTTTCCCCTTTCCTTCATTTTCTCTTCTTGGGATGTACTTTTTTATCTTCGGTGTGTATAGGAAATTCAGCTAACGTGAATCACAGACTTTGGGTCTTAATAGCGGCGTAGAATTGTTCTCCCATCGATATACATGACCTAACGCGATGCTGAATGCATGGTGATGAGATGAAGATGAAGCAATTGTAATAATATTATTGTTGTTGTAATAGATGAGATGAGATATACCTTTTAATGAATGAAGCCTCATGATCTGGCACAGTTATGTTTTTCGAGAATGCTAGCCTGGGTAGATATCCGTTCTGTTAGAAATGGAAATGTGCAGATTAGAACTATACTATGCTATACTATTCGTTCTGTGGATTGTCATCTTTGTATTCCTGTTTGTATAGGAACATAATGTGTGTTTATGTCTTCGTGTCTTTATCAGGCATAGAAGTGACGAGCTAGAGAACTCCTAATTGTCATGTTAACTAGGACTGAATCTACTTATTTATAACTTGTTTGATATCTCCCCATTCCCCCTTTCCCCTCCACGAAAATTATATATATTCCACACATCCAAAAGCGATAGATGGATAGATAGTAACCCCCTCCCAGCTTCGTACTCGTATCCCATCCCATCCATCTCTCTACGAATCTGATAGATGGATGATTTCTTACAAGTTCGCTACCTAACTCCCCTTCTAACCCCCACATCCATCTCCACTCCCCATAAAAAATCATCTCTCATCCACTCACATTCCTTCAAAGTTAAAACAGATCCCACCTAAACTACCCACCCACTCATTCATCCATCCCATCCACCTGCAATCCCGTCCCCCCCAAAAAACACCTCCCTCCACCGAAAACCCTCCAAACAACTACCTATCATACCAAAAATCCATCAAAAACAAAAAACGAAATCAAGTCAAGGTGAACCCTAACTCGCAGAATGCGGCTTCTGTGGATCGAACACAGTGCCTCCAGATTAATCGTAGGAACCGAAGTGGACTTCAGTCTGGCGCTCTCCCAAGTGAGCTAAAGCCGCTTGGGTGTGTTGTTTGTTGAAGGAGAGAAAGAAGTTTGTATAAACATTGTTTGAGTGAAGATGTGGGAGAATGAGATGAGTGGTAGAGGGTGGTGATTGGTGGAGCTTGGTGGGACTTTGGGTGGGAGGTAGGTTTATCCCGTGATGAAAGGGAGGGGAGGGGTGCTTGGATTGGAGGGGATGTTGGTATTCACTGACTATCGATTGATCGATGACTATAAATAAATGACTGTTTTGCTGATAATCTAGCTAATATATATCTGTATATCATCCTTCAAATTCCAAAAGTTGTAATACAAGTTGTCTCTAGATGGCCATTTGCTTGTTTAACAAAAACCCAAATCCAAAGCCAGCCCCTGCGATTTCAGGGACTAGATAAAGTCTTGAAAGTTCTAGTCACACGTATCATACCATCCGTCGTGGAGTTTCTTTTGATAATGATCACAGAGCAAACTATCACTCAGAATTAAGGCGATTAACTTTTGAACATCTGGTTCTTGTCTCGCGACATCATGGGAACGTGACATGGGGGGGGCAGGAATTAATAGTCCATAAAGATGAGCATGCGATGCGTTAGAAAGCTGTCAAAATCCATCTAGATAAATGGTTTCAGATCGTCAAAGTAAGCTTTGGTCCGCATATATCATAGCGTATGTATGCTATCATAGGTATAGGATAGGACACGCAAACTCGCATCTGGATCTCAATTTCCAGGCGTGGAACTGAAAAGATGATACTTCTCGTGAGAGATCTTATTGATATGTAGGGATCAGATTCGAGACTTCTCATTGTTAAATATCAGTTTGCATATTAGTGCATGCTTTAGCTGGTATGAGGCACCTTGATTTTAGGTTGCAACGGGTTAAACAGAACAGACTGCGACTGGAAATCGAAGGAAAGCTTCCAAAGTTTCTCTGAGGAGATTAGAAAGAAATCGCACTCACGAATTCTGAGCTATATGAATATTTCACGAATGAGCCGTCAAGGTTGCGCAAATCGACTCAATTCATCTCAAATTGCGCAATGAAGTTATATGCCATATTTGCACCGCTCAGATATTCGGAAGCATCAATTCGAACTCAAGAAGACTTCCTAAGATCACGAAAAAGGAACAGTTCACAGAGAAATGTTTTGGTAAACACGACATTTTATGCACAGAAGATAATCATAGGATGAGGTTTAATTTGAGTTATAATTGTCTTTACCTAATCTAAGTAGGCATGCGCGTTGACTTGGAAGCCGCGAGAGGAAAGAACGACTTTGTGTCAAGTCCGAGCTTCTTCGGTGTGAGAAGTCCTGCATTTGCATTTTGCATTTTTCTCCTACGAAAGGATTGTTCCGATAATTTGATTCTTTGGTTCTTATCGTTGAGTTCAGATGCAATCTTTGTTATTTCTTTATTTCTTGTTTTGGAAATACCCAATTCCAGCTATAATTGACCAATTCTGTGACGTCAAAGAAGCAAAGAAAATATGGACGAAAGATGTACTGGGTACCTAGTAGGTTTTCTATGTCCTACGACGGAAAGCTTCGTTCTGGGGGACTTCCAACTATATCTCTCAAAATTAGTGACCGTAGGGAGGATTATAAGCCGTCTAAAAATACTTGATCAAAAGCCTACCAATTCCCTCCATTCAACATAACTACTCATCATATATTGCGACCAGCGTAGTCGTCTGTGCAAATCGAACTCATATTTCAATGAATCCAGACAAGGTGCCCACAATTGCATCAAATACTTGATTTTGAGGCGTTCATCCTCTGATAAATTGTGCCAAAGATAATCTTTCCTTTCACCGGGTTGAGGACATTTAAAGAAAAGCCCACCTGCTAATTTCATCGAGTTTCGAATCTTCCTTTGCCTCTTTGTTAAGGCGCCAAATTCAAGCTCTTCTTTAAGACGTTTTGTATCTTTGGCCATTGTCATAACACTCATTGCAGTGCGAATTACCGAGAAAATGTCATCGTCCATCCATTTCATCTTTTTTGCTAGTGGAGAAGGGTGTCGTAATCTATACAGATCGGCTGTGTTGAAGTATTTGTACCCGGCTAATCCACTCCAATCTTTTAACACATGGTGGAGTTGGAGTTCAAAATCCGTTTCGGAGGCATCAGATCGCTTGGAGTATATGGGTAGACTCCAAATTGGGGCTTTCAGTGGAGTCTCGGTGTTTTGTTTAGAGAAAAGAGAATAGAATACATGACAGGTGAGTCCAAGGAGAACACTTGAGCTTGGTGGTAGGTTATCTACAATAAGATTGATGATGTCCAAGGGGAGATCTATCAAATCAAGGCTGGCTTCTGAAAGGGTATTAGTCATTTCTTACATCATAACCATAGTGTAAGTGCCCACCTCTAGAGACATTTCGAGATATGTCACTCTTTTTGTTCTCGGCAATCTTCTCTGTTTCGTCCTTGTCGTTGGCACTTTTCTTTTCCACATTTCCCTTCATGTTATTAACGTCTGTTCGAAAAGTTGTGTAAATTAGACAAAGAGAGGGGTATTTAAAATGACCGTTATTGATCGATTAAAGTTTAAACTCTTGGGGTTTAAATTGAAAATGGGACTTTGTAATAGAGGAGAAGTATAGTTTGGTTTACTCTGACCCCCGGCTTGTGCTTATTGGCAGGCAATATTTGAAGATATGAGGGGTCACGAAACCGTACGCGATCATAAGCGAGATGTACAGTAAGAAAGACATCTGCATAATGTGTATACGGTGGTGTTTGAGAAGATGATACGACATGTTTAATAATAATTAGAAGTTTATTCCGGTATATATATATCGTAGTGAATTTTGATTTATAATAGAATAAGACTAATATTTTAATCTAAATAAGAAGCTGATTTTAGTCAAGAACTAATAATGATTATATAAGTAATATAATATGTTGTTGGAAATATAGGATATATGACACGTGACACATCACGTGTGCTGTTGCACGTGCACTCATATATATATCTTCCACTTTGTAGTCTATCTCTTTAGTTTAGTATCTTAATCTATATAGCCGATAATACATATTATCACGGTGCAAGAGATAGGTACTAGGTAAGATGTATGATATTCTACAAGGAGTAAAGAAGGAGGCGGAGAGGCGCCGACTATATGGAGGGCGGA
>PQXN01000147.1:0-94189 GCA_004786275.1 Botryotinia convoluta | reverse complement strand
GAACTAAGAGCTAGAGCTAAGACTACGAAACCTATATGTTGTAGTGCCGAGGTGCTAGCGCAAGCGCTAGCACGGTCACATGATCCCTATCCCGACATACACTTTGTATATAGATGGGGTAAAACGTGATATAGTCTTATGTCACGTTTTATTCACGTGTTCCAACAGGATTAATTTCATTTGATCCCAAAGTTATACTTTCAAAATTAAATATTCAAATTCATATATCTATTTCTTTTTTCCTTTCTAATTTGAATCTTTATATCTTTCAATTTTTTTATAATCCAATTGAAGCTTTTCTCAATCAACTTTAATAAAATCTTGAATAATTTGTTATCAATTAAACTCTTTTATATTTATATTCGAAATTATATTAGTTCTAAGTAAAGGTATAAAGAGATTAATATATGAAAATACACTTTTAAATATAAAAATTCATATATTTCGGAAAGCAAATGAGGTATTAAGTAAATATCCATATACAAAAAAGTTTTAATTATATTAAAAAGAAATACTTACTAAATAAAAAGCTATAAATATATTATTTCAATAAGAGACTGATACTCAGACTCAATACAACGAGCATCAAAATAAAGGAAATTCTAATAAGAAAGTATTTTCTAATTAATGTTATAATAAGTATAGAAAATCGGGTTATAATTTAAGAATTTATTAAAACAATATAATAGATCCTAAATTATTAGATTCTTAATAGTTTTAATTAATTGATTCAATTGTTGTTGAATAATATATATTTAAAGATATGAATTGAGGTAAAAGTGACTCGCATAGTGATATAGCCCGCATGCTGATAAACCACGTTATACTATTTAAAGATAAATAAATTATTATTATACAAACTGATTTTAAATTATATAATTATATAGAAAATACTTTATTCTTTCTTGTTAATATAATAGATATCTTTATAATAATTATACACAAACAGATTTTATTGATTTAGAAACAATTACAATTAAATACTCAAAAATACTTTTTTTTAAAAAAAAATGATTATATACTATATTATTATTAGATAATAAAAGATTATCCTTTAATCTATATATATTTAGTCATTACAAAAAAGAAAAATATACTTATATATTTGTTTATATTACGGAGGATAGCTATGTCACTTGGTCACTTTGATAGGGAAATAGATGATAATAGAGATAATAAACTAGATTAACTTGAGGTATGATTATAAGGATTATATCTACCTTATATACCTGGATTAGGCGATATAGGTGCCTATTCAGGTAAGAGCAATATGCTAGTATGAAAGAGATAATGCATTCTGTGATTAATAGACTATGCTTTCCATGGATCATAGAGTGTTTAATCACGTGGTGTATACAACACGGGGATTTCCGTGACAATTCATTTTATAATAAAATATAAAATATACTAACGTGATTCATATGCGAGTGGATCACTTTCACCTCAATTGACACATTCAAATTCATATTATTCAACAACCATTGATTCAATTGATTAAAGCTATTAAGAATCTAATAATCTAGAATCTATTATATCAATTTGACAAGTTCTTGTATTATGACCTATCTTTCCACAATTATTACAATATCGATTAGAAAATACCTCCCCATTAGAATTCCCCCCATTTTGATACTTATCGCATCGAATCTGAATATCAACCTTTTACTAAAATAACATATCTATAGCCTTCTGTCCAGTAAGTACTCCTCCTTAACATATTTATATCTTTTTTACATATCGACATCGGCTTAATGTTTCATTAGCTTTCCAAAATATACAATTTTCTACACTTAAAAATGTATTCTCATATACTAGTCTCTTTATACCCTTAGCTAGAACTAATACAATATCAAATATAAATGTAGGGGAGCTTAATTGATAACATGTTATTCGAGATTTAACTAGTATTAATTGAGAAAGGGCTTCTATAGAATTATAAAGTATTTGAGAAATCCAGAAATCTAAATTGAAAGGAAGTAAAATAAATGTATAGATTCGAATATCCAACTTAGAAAGCATTACTTCAGAATTAAATGGGACTAATCCAGCTTCTCTAAATCCAACTTTCATATTCTGATTCGTGATTGATCTTTTATATACAGCTTTGAAAGCTATAAAGAATTTGATCTTTAAGATATAATTGATATAAACTTTTATAAAACCCTCAATTTAAGTATTATACTCTCATTTTAAAACACTAAAATAACCTATATCAAAAGACTAAATTAAATGACTTGAATACACTAATAGACATATACATTTAATATTATTCTCCTTACAATAAGCCTAAAATAATATTAATTCGTAGCTTTTATACCCACCCACCACTAGCATTTTATATCAACCTTTAATTCGATTTCTCATATATTTATCAAAATGTTTCAACCATTCTAAGCCTATCTCATTATTCGTTTACCCATTACTTGTAGATTTAATAGCCTAATCTACAAAAAGACTAGTATCTGTATACCAATTTAAAAGATACATTTGTCCCTGCACCACTAGAAATAGAAGTATAATTTCTCCTATACTACTTCCACATATAATTGCTATTGCCCATTCTCGATTGCCTAATTATATAGCCTTACTCCTACCGGATCTCTCAGAACTAATAACAATCATACCAGCATTTATAATCCCCATTATGAAGCCTGTTTTATCGAAATTCCATAAATCGCAATCGAGAATACCAAATTTGTCTCGCATATTCGAAATAAGCCGAAACTAATCTACAATAAGCTTAGGATCCTCGCAAAAAGCTTTTTGAAAGTTATAAATATAATTAAAACACATCCTTAACTTTTTATTGCATTTTACAAATCAATATACCCATTGCTTTCCAACTCTCTTCCCCCCTCTAGAATCAAGAATATGATTGGCCATATCTTCCACCCCCTTATATTTAGATGCAAAACCTTTTGAATTCATATCAATTATATATTAAATAATAATATCCTCTTCTAATTTCGAAAGATTACTATTATTAAATAGAGATTTGGCATAAGGGATAGATCTATTCATTCTATAGTATAACATTGTATATAGTATATTATATAGCTTAACAGATCATCGAATACTGAGTTTTTTGTCTTTATATATAGCCTTGATAGCTAAGAATATTCGAGCTTCATTATTATTCGATTATATATTGATTAATTAATAAAACATATATTGAATTGAAAGATGAATATTTGAGGTGAAAGTGATTCACTCGGTGATATGATCCACTCGCATATGAATCACGTTATATTATATATCTTAATAGCGTTTCGAATATTTTTTGTATTTTTTTTATAAATAGCTTTAATTATAAAAAAGATTTAGGCTTTTTGATTAATTGATTTTATAATAAATTGTTGATAAATCACATATTGAAATCGAAAGGTGTAAATCGAGGTGAAAGTGATCCGCTTGGTGATATAATCCACTCGGTGTTAAACCACGTTAATAGACTTTCAGTGTTCCAGTGCCACGGTTAAGATAATCATGGTACGCCTACAATTCGGAGTCTAGGTTTTATCCATATTACTTTTGGACCCCGGGTGTGGCCTCGGCCTTCTAACCGTTATTCTAGAAAAGGATTAAGCGGCGAAAGCTTTTGTTTTAATCTATGTTCGGTATCTCTCTTCAACAATGTTTCAAAGGTCGATATAACTTCTCAGTACGCGAATTGCTGATTAGTCGTGTGTACTCTTGACTCCTTCGAATATTCCCATGGATAAACCTTGGTTAATGAATTATTGAATGATCATAGACATTAGTTTCGTAGCTTTCTACTCTTTTGAGTGATTCGTGGATTCGTGGCAGCGTTCTCATCTCATCTTCCTTCCCGGCGATCATCTGTCATCTCACATGGTCACCCTGCTGGATACCTAGGAGGTAAGTCTGTATGTAGCTCATATACTCTTACTTGTAGCAATCCATGCTTGCATGTTTAAATCTTATTGAAGTTCATTTAATGTATTTTAACTTATCCCGTCGTAAATTCCATTATCATGCTCGTTATCCCTCGTTGCCCCCTTGTCTCGTTTGATTTGCTTCGTCACAACTTACCTCATGTGAACTTTATATTGACTGAATATCTCTCCCCGGAAAGAGGAAGATACCCCCTGTTTGTTCCCGCGGGGAGGAGTTTGTCGCTACTCCGTAGACCGTTATCAAGCACCGCAAAAAAACTTTCCCAGACCCATCCGATCTTGAATACGAATGAATAGATACCGTACGGTAAGGAGTCTCGTACTGTGACGAAACCACTTACTTGATTGTCCACGGCCTGTATTGTATTGATGCTTCTAATCGTTACAATATCAAAATACTCTGCGAGTTACCTAGCTATCAAAATGTCAGATATACATTAATCACAAAATCAGATGAACCATGAATCACTAATACCTTTAGCCTACCGTTCTGCTAATGTTCTTCCTTATTCTCGCAAACTTTCCATATTCCAACAGTATGGGTCCCCACACCCAAAACTAATGCCGATTAGGCTCGCAAGCATCGCATCCATTCATTCATTCACTCCACTATTTTGGCATTTCGGTCTCGCATCTCGATCTTAGTCTCTGGCACTTTTCATCTTTTTACCCACGCACATCCGCTTCAATTTCACTCACAGGGCACTGACTGGTACCAACTATCCCTAGGTACGCATCGCTTGAAATCCCACGCTACCACGCCATCCCACGTGTGCGGCTCGGTCTAATTGCCCTTCCATCCAAGCTTCCTCGCTTCGCTCGCACCAAAAATGTTCATTAGTCTTACATTTGTTACCCCATCTCGAGCCCCTTTCAACCAATCGCAACTTCTGAAACCGGTTCACACCCAATTCAAACTTCGCGATTATTTCCCAATAGAGTAATTTTGGTTTCGATTTCGATTTCGAGACTGCCTAATACTATCGCCGCATCGTGTGTGCACAAACCGTAACCGCAACCGCAACCTAATACCTACTAAGCTAATCCTATGGCTATGAAGTGACATTTGTACCCTTTTGATTGAAGTATTTATTTCATTTAAGAAAATAACATAAATAATAATAAGAATAATGACGATAATACCAGCTGCAATGTAATAATAATCTACTTATCCCCACTGATCGATCATACTTTCTTGAAGATCTTCTTAAGCTTATTACTTCCTTTCTATCATTATTTATTTACTTTGAATTTGAAGGCTTCACATTTTTATAAGAATGGATGCTTTTCCTGTCGGTGTTTCATTCAAATCTACGTTGGCATCTTTTATATGAAACGAGTGTCGGGAGTTCAACCACATTAAGCAAATTAAACTTCAACTTCATTCATCGCTCGCTTGGAATTTACATTGTTCAAGCAATATTCAAGAATCGAATTCCCATATTATATCGATCTCGGAAAATTTGTCATTTCTCATCAAAGCATTCTCGGAATTTTATTTGCTTTTTCTTCATCATCATATTCATCATCGTCAGATCACTACATCGAATACAACGGCCTACTAGCATTTTGGGGAAAAGAAGTCCATAGCAATTTTACGATCCAAAGTCCGAATTATATTCACATCTTCCTATCAAAGCGTCTAAATGGTGACCACGATCCACACTCGAATCTTTCGCCATAGTCACAGTCAAGGACACGATATAAAAACTTTAGTTAGTCATCAGTCGAGAAGAACAGAACGAGAGAGTTCGTTACCCAGAAGAATGGATAGGGAAAGCTCCCTTCCACCAACTACATGTAGTAGAGGTCATACACATCCCCCTTGGAATACGACGGGTGTATTGAGGATAGCGAAATGTGAAAGTGTTTGTGGATTTTGTATGAAAGAAACGGATACAGCTGCAAAATTGAGGAAACATGTTTCTGTTCATATCAAAAATGAAGGACTTAATTTGACGATAGCGGAGGCAGCTAGTGGAAGAGGAAGACTGTAAGATTTTCTATTTGTTGGGATTTTCTACCACCTGATAATTGGTTCACATGGAAATTTTACATCATTTGCTAACAAATCGTATAGAGAAGTACCAACTCACAAATCTTCACATGAAAGATCAGGATCCACGTCACATTACTCATCACATGGCAATATCACACCACTGGAGGATGAACATACCCAACTCACATACTCATCACATACGCCTTCTTATTCATCTTACTCCTCAGCATCTCTTACTCCCTCACCCTCACCCTATACAAGTATAGCTCAACGACCCTTAACAACCTCCACCTCAAGCTACGATTCATACTCCTCTCATCGATCCCCATCCAGTACTAGCGGACTATCCTACTCTACCGTCCCAAGTCCAAAAAGTACCTCAGCCCTCTCCAACTATCGCTCCCTAGCCCAAGGTTCAACACACGCCCTCTCCGATCCCTTCTCCTCTCTTCGCTCTCATGCTCTCCGTACAAAATTCGAATGGACCGTCATCACTCCCTCGGAAGGTTTCGCTATCCTCGATTACTGCAAATCTTTATCGCAAGCTAGTGGTGAACAAGTCCCTTGCTATAACCGCGAAACGCTGTTTGATGAAGAGTGGCAAGCTCACATGAGAGATATTCATGGGGTTTATTTGATATGGCCAGAAACGTGGATGAAGCGGGTCGAGGTATTAGACTTAGAAGGGGTGGGAGGGAAGATCGAGGGAGTTAATGATTTAGTTATGGAAGGGAAAGCGATGGACAATTGGGGATTATTAGGGCACGAATAATAATCGAGAGAATATTTATGATTACGTACCGAGTTTTAGGAGGGGGGGAATTGGACTGGAAAAGCGATGAATAGGTACTGGATGGAATACCAGCATGGCATGCATGAATTATAGGGGATCATACGGAATTCAATTTCTTTGCAAATGCAAGCATGGAGTTTGGGGATAAGAATTGGAAAGGCCTGGTACCGGGAATGCATTAGAAAATGGAAAGGTTACAAGGGAAAGAAAGCACCGGCATGCGCTGGAATTGTTATATCATGCTTTCCGTTCATTCGGATATATGGTTATTCTCATATTCATCATATCATATGAATACGAATATGAGGGGAGAATGAATACATGAATTCATTAACGAAATCTTCGATTAGATGTACTTAGTGCTTTGGACTAAAAATTTACCAAATTAATATATACATCAGACTTGAACTTAAACGCTGCCATACGTGAGATGAGTGTTACTGATAGTAGCATATATAGAGATTGAATATATCTTCAGAACATATAGAAAATACAACAACAAATTCCTCTGCTATTTGAAAACAGATTATATGTTACTTCCAAGAGAGTTGACATCTTATCATCAACCACCCACCCGATACGTAAAAATGATGAAGGTTATCATATTAGTGTTTAGTTTGAGCCTTCAGGACAATAAAGCCATTGGGCATCAATCATATCATACTGTACTGCCTATGTTCCGAAAGATCACACTACTGGTGCTGAACTACCATACCAGTATGCAATGACAATAATGATATACATCCGATGAAATATAACAAACATAAACACCATAGAAAAATTGAATAAAAGTTCTCCATTCCACCAATCCGATCCTCTCCTCAAGCCCTTAATAGAATATTGAATAATGAGATATGCAGCAAAACTTTTCCAATGCGTAGGATTCACTCCGGAAATTTCTCTTTCGTCTCCTACTCTGGATCACCCAGGTCTAAACACCAATCGCAGGTCATGCATGCATCTGGAATGATCAAATTGATCAAAATGTATTTCTTCATTTCCTCATTACTTCATAACTCCATAGGTATAGTAATATACAGGCAATGCTCTGGTATTTTCCCTCTCAGGTCGTTTAACCCATCCATAATCATAAAACCACCCATCTACATGTACAAACTAGCCACGGCAGTAATATCCCTCTTGATGATCTCTTGACAGGTTTGCATTTTCTGAAACAACTCAGGATCACCAATGATTCTAGCCGCATTTCTGACCTCCCTACAGGTTTCATCTAATCTCGTGATGACTCTCACAATAGTACCTTCAAGTACATCTGTCAGCATTGTAATATTCTTGAAACTCATTCCGCGTGCCCATTCATATACGACTTCCATGAGTCCAAAACGCTCAGGATGAGCTTCAAAATCATTGGATTCAGATGTTGGTTGAATAACTTGATGTAATATTTGCATATCTGTTATCTTTTTTGAGAGTTCAAGGATTTTGATTTTGCCGGATTCTAAGGAACTGGGGAGAGTTGGGACGACGGTTGTTTTTTCTTGGAAAATGAAGGCGCTAAGAAGAGAGACGATTTCTTCTGGCGTATATGCTGATAGTACGTTGTCAAGAATTAGTTCTGTCAGGATTAATTCATCTGCGGAGTGTATCTCGCAAGCGACCTTTCCCTTGAGTTGAACGCGAGAGGCGTCATCGACAAAGTCTAGATCTTTGAGGACTTGGATTCGTTGTTCGTAGTCAGGCAATAGTTGAAGATTGTTGTCAGACATAAGTTGGCGAAGTTGAATGATATTGGCTTGGATTAGCCATTGATCATGACACATTGCGAACTGAGGGTAAGTTTATTAGTACACGTTGTATGATACAACCAAGGATTTGAAGGGGCACCTACATGTTTCAAAAATGAAGGACATTTCAAGCAATTAGCTTCTTGGGTGATGGTAGCTTGTTCCGAACGCTTTACAAGATTTTCCCTCAATTGGAGAACCTTGATCTTAGACCAGTCCAATTCATTCCATACATCACTTTCCCACGATGAACACAGATTGAAAAGAATCTGTTTGGCGCTCTCATAAAGTTCCCCGCCTTTGTATATGTCAGGAACTACTCCCTTCACAATCGTATTCGTGACGCACTCCAGATCATTAACAGAAACGTAACAAGTCTTGGTGGAAATGTGCTTCTTGAGATTAGGAAGTTTGGTGAATATTCCTCGAAACTTGGGTACAAATGGCAACAAATCAGTTGTGTCCCATTGATCTCGTCTTGTTCTGATTTCGAGAATATGGACAGATAGGCCATTCACATCTGTAGCACCGTCACGAACAAGAATACCAGGTGTGCGAACACCATCCTTGTGGTAAACTACCAATCGACCCTTAACAAACATTCGACGACCAATAGCAGTTGATAGTGATCCAATATGAATATCGCGAGTAAGTTGCTTATAAGTCTGAGTTGCTTCATGACAAGTATCTAAATCTTGTTCACAAATATCGCAAGGTTCTCTGGTGATCTTAGCCAGGTCTGCTTCGGATAATTTGACCGCCTTTTCATGCTCTGGTAGAAGTTGTTGGGTAGCATGTTCACTAAAACTTCTTTTGATCATCTCCTCGATTTTCAAAGCCTCAACTCGCAGGAGATTAAGTATCATGTTGTAGGTCAATCTGAATTGAGAACGAAGTTTTGACGGTTCTCCGAGTATCATTTGTCGAAGTTCAGTAACGGGTGGAGCTTCACCACCTCCCGGCGCAACGATTATAACCGAACCCACAGGATCTAATCCACGACGACCTGCTCTACCAGCCATTTGAGTATATTCTCCAGGCAATAAATCACGGAAGGATTGTCCATCATGCTTGCGATATCCAGAAAAGACAACTGTTCGGGTTGGTAAATTCAATCCCATAGCAAATGTTTCTGTGGCGAAAAGCACTTTAACCAAAGTTTGTGCGAATAACATCTCAACAATTTCCTTCACAATAGGTAAAAGACCACCATGGTGAACAGCAATACCTCGTCCAAGTAAATCTCGTAACCGAATGATTTGTGGTAATTGCCGGTCTTCTGGTTTGAGTCGAGCAATGGATTTCTCAATTGTCATGTGTATCGCACTCTTTTCAGTCGCTGTACAGAAGTCTTGATTACTCAATGCATCTGCATTTTCTTCGCATCTCTTTTTGGAGAAGACGAAAATACATGCTGGGAGTAAGTTTTCTTTTTTGAGAAATTGAACTAGGTGTACCCATAATGTCTTGTCTTGGGCAGCTGTTGTTCGACCTCCAGGTCTACCACCACGTCCCATATGCCCTGGGTTATGACTAGCACGGGGTGGTCCACTACCACCACGACCGCCTCTCTGTTGTGCTCCTCCACGTTGTTGACCTCCTCCCCGTTGTGCACTACCACGCCCATTCTGACCTTGACCTCTACCTCTTTGGCCCCCTCCCCCACGAGCATTTGAGGATTCTGGTGGAGGAAGAGCTTTTACTTTATCTCTTCCAGATAGTACATCGTTTGCGGACTTCCAACCCTTCTCGATGAACTTCTTTTCTGCATCCACGATCTTGTGAATGCCTTTATCTGCCCAAAGATAATGTTCTAGTGGAACCGGTCTCTTCGGAGTTGAGATGACATAGACATCTTTCTTTTTAGTTCTTCCAACCCAGGATGCAAATTCGTAGGTGTTTGGGACAGTTGCGGACAGCAAAATTAATGTTACATGTTCTGGTAACATAATGATAACTTCTTCCCAGACCACTCCTCTCTCTAAATCATTAACGTAATGCACTTCATCGAAAATAACAAATTCCACATCTCTGATTAAATCAGCACCCCTGTAAAGCATACTTCTTAAAATCTCTGTGGTCATGATAAGACAACTCGCCTCAGGGTTGATCTGCACATCTCCCGTAAGAATACCAACTTCGTCGAAAACTTGTCGGAAGTCTCGGAATTTCTGATTACTCAATGCTTTGATTGGAGATGTATAAATTGCCTTGGTCATATGCTTGGCGGCAAGAGCAATAGCATATTCTGCTACTACTGTTTTACCTGCCGATGTATGAGCAGCAACAAAAACTGAATCTCCGCTTTCCAAATGATAAACTGCTTCCTTTTGAAACGTATCCAGTTCGAATGGCCAATCTCTTGCCATATCAGGAACCAATTCTCTGAAATTTGGAATGTCTCTCTTGACATCAACCATATGTGCCCATTCTTTTCCACTTCTCTTCGCGCTTGAGGCTGCTAGTGCACCGTGGGGCTCCAGTGCCGGATACTCGACTGGCAACATTGAATCAATATCATCTTCTTCTTCGTCTGAGCTTTCCGAAGAAGCTTCATCCTTTATGGCACCATCTGCTCCATTTGCAGACACTTCCTCGGCTGGTTCTTCCTCTAGGACATTCTTCACGTCTTCAGCCTCTTTCTCATCAACTCCTCCCTTCTTCTCAAACTTTAGCCCCCTAGTAAATCCTGGTGGTACGCTTAATAGCCCATCCTCGCCACCAAAGTTTATGATTCTTTCCAGATTCTTTTTTTCAGGTACTGCATCATCGATTTTACCGACCTGCTCATCCAAAGCAGCCGCAGCCACTACAGCATCTAATCCTCCAGGTGCGAATGGAAAGAAACCTGCTGCACCTCTGACAAAATCTGCCTTATTTGCTGGTTTTCTCATAAAAGACGTAGAGTTCTTAGCAGTTGCACTGTTTGCTGGTACTGTAACTTCCTTATAACCTGTAACCCGCCCTTCTAAACCTTCTCTTGTGAACCGCGTGATTGTACGTGTTTGAGTTGGAGCGAGTTGAAAAAGGTCTGTATAATTTGCTGGTGAGTCCCAGCGCCTGAATGAAAATAGATGTTAGTAATGCCCAAGAAGCTACCCATACTTTTTATTTCGCGCATCTTGTCAAACACACAAATGTACCGGGACCCCAGTATGAAGATAATGAAGGAAGAATAAGACTTACTGTTGAAGCTTATTTAACCATTCTGTAGAAAATGTGGTTGATGGCGTTAGGTACTTCTGTTCAAGCTCCTGTTTAAGCTCGTCGCGATTTTGCTTGATGCGTTTTGGTGGACGCTGCTCATCGAGTATACTGTCAATCCAGTCATCCTGCGTTTCGAGATCAAGATGATCTAAAGCTGCGACTAGACCTTCTGCCATGGTTAACTGACAGATCTTCCACAAATCTTGGAAGTGCTGTGTAAAGTAGGTAGCTCTTGAAGCTGCAGCTTCTCAGGTACGTGCTTTACAAAATTATGGTGGGGGTGGGGTTCTTGGGCTTTTGGGCTCTGCACTTCACCAGCGAAAAAAGTTGAATGATAGGTAGTGTTACCAATTTATTTTAATTTGGGAATCTAGAGCATTTCGAACAATTCCTTTTTGAGTTCGAAGAAGATGTGCTTTACAATCTTTGTTATGTTCGACATTCTATTCAATTCAACCTAATCGGCTCAATGACATAGCCAATTGCTCACCACATCAGACCCACCATTGTCAATCACTTCAATTGACATCATACAATCGTGTGATTTAGTAGGCTACTTGGACTACGGAGAGCATCATCCCATTGGAATACGATTCAGAATTAAAAAGTTTCATACAAAATAGTTCACCCCAACGCCTCATAATGCTGCCATTGTACACCCTAACGCCAGCCGCAACCTGTTTACCATCCCCCATCCATATCCATCATAGCTTCCATAGCATCCAAATCGTCATCTTCCGCTTGTATAGATTTTCCTGTATCTTGTTTTGCAGGTCGACCAGGAGGTGCATTGTCGTTATCTGCGGCAAGCAATGCTTCGAGATCATCATCTAACATTTCGTCATCGCCCCCTTCCTGTTCTGCTTCTGCAAGTAATGCCTCCAGATCATCGTCTGGCGGCCCATCATCCCCAGCTGTGGTAACTTTCGGGGGACCAAATATACTATTGTTACCACCACCAAAGACTGAAGTAGACTGTATAGCTGGGGTTTGTCGCGCATTCTTCGGAGTAGCATCATACATATCATCGAAGTCCGGATCTTGATTTGGAACTGGTGTTTTAGGTCTTTCACTCGCTACATTTTCGAATATCGGTGCTATCCTCGAGACTGTTTTTTCTCGCACATTTTCATCGCGTGGAGGAAGTTCTGGTTCATCAAATAGGGAATCTTCGTGGACCGATGACTTAGCTTTCCCCTCATTAATCCAGTCCATTCTCGCAGATTGTATCATTTTTTTGTGACCTAGCTTTTCGACCATAGCTAATGCATCAGCAAATTTGGCTTTTGGGAATAGATCATCGAGCCAAAGTTGGTAGAATGCAAGGAGACGAGCTGCATCTGAATACTATATTTCTGTAAGTATAAAGCTGATATTCACAAAATTGTTACAATACATACCTCATGGCCTTTACCCTTAAACTTCAAATGATCTGCCGCTTTTTTCCGTAGTTTTGGTATTCCTGCAGAAGAAAAAAGTCTTGAAATCTATTTTAGTATCTCCAAGTCCATCCATTAGATAAATTGGACATACTTGTGCTCATCAAGTTTCACTCGAGGGACTCTAGGCTTTTTGGTAACCTGGATTTCTTCATCAATACCAAGTCCTGCACCACTTTTGGTATTGCCTTCTGAGGTCTTGGTTGTTTCCTTTTCTTTACTTCCAGGAACCACGTAATTGTCGCTGAAAGGATCATTTGCATCTCCAGCATCGTAATCGAAAAGGTCATCTAGATCATCGAATTCATTCCCACCGGCATTAGGCGTTCCGGTGGGAAGAGGCCTTGGTGTTGGAGAGTCCATTGTATAAGTAGATCAATGATCAAAATCCAGTAAGCTTTCGTTTCCTTAAAATTTAAATATAACCTAAATTCACATGGGAAACCAAAATTCGTTGTATCAGACGCGTCCACGATAAGGGAAGACGCGACGGATTATAAGGCATAAATCAATTTAAGTCAGGCACAAATATCTTGACCTGGCCCATGCACAGTTTAGCGTTTCGATATCGAACCTCCATCAAGAATTGACCTCACCAGTGCGCTGAATCCCAATTGTAAGCAATTGGCATATTTCAAAATGTCGAATACCGAACAAAGGCCATTTGTGCCTTCAAAGAAAATCAACACCGAGTATCCTGTAAGTTCTCGTCACTTTGCTGCCGAAGTTTTACGCAGGAAACACACCAGCTAACTGTTCCCAAGCTCATCGACAGTGACCCGTACGTTCCATAAACCCCGCCAGTGATATCGCGAAGAGGGGCAAAATACTGATACGTATCATACAGACATATCAAAAGAGTACTTGGTTATGCAAGGCCATCGGACTATGCGGTCGGAGCAGCGACGGCTACCGCAGGACCGGGTTTGATGTTGTTGTGGGAACGAATTTCACCTTCACTCGTTGGAAAAGGAGGATTTGCTCCAATCATGCGATTATCGGGAGTTATTGGTGTTGGAGCTGGTTTCTTTATGTTTTACCAACGCTCTATACGTATGTATTTAGCTCAATCTGCTTTCCCGCTTCATTTCCCCGCCTTCATCTGAACTCGTTCAAATGTGCTAATTCATAATAACAGTACGATTCTACGGTTTCACGGAAAACAAGCGTGAGCAAGAAATGGATATGAGAGAAATGGTGAACAAAGTTAAGAAGGGAGAGTCTTTATATGGGGAAAGCTCAACTACACCATATATCCAGGGAGTTGCATCGAGGAATTCAAGATATGCAGGAGTTTGGATGCATGTTATGCCTTGGTTTAACATGGTAAACCACAACCAGCATGGAGTTGATACAGCCAAGTATTACCAACAAGCCGAGAGAGAGTTGGAGGCTGAGAGTTCGGGAAAGAAATTGTCAAACTAGAAGTGCGAAGTGTGATGAAGCGGCGCTTAGGGAAAATATCTTTTGGGGGTGAAATCGAACAACTCGAAAAGGACGACTGTAAATAGGGGAACTGGAATGATGCGCTTAACTTTTCGGTCGCGAGCCTGAGTGAAATTGTGAGTGTTTTACATAACGTTTATATATTCGATTTTCGCGTAATATGCATCATGTCTTTCCCTAATATACTACCCGGGGTATATCTCGGCCGTCTATTGCATCCAAACCATACGCCGCCTATCTTCAATCTTTTGGAAGCCACTCAGTAGACCAAAATATCTCAAATTTAACCCGTTTCATCACCCTTTACTCTCGAATCTACATTGGTTCCACCTCTAATTTCAATATTCTCTCTTTCTTGTTTCTGGGTTCGGGCGCTGTAGCAAATTAGCTTTGTGAGGCCTTCGAAAGAATGGAAATAGAATCAGAATACTTACCCCTTCCATTTTCTTGGACATAAAATCTCCTCAAAATAACAATAGCTTCTTCTCGCAACCACCCACCACTAACTTCATAATCGCCCTCATGTTTCTCTGTTCTTTCTTCTTCGAATGTCTGATTCCTGCCATCTTTTGCTTCATCTTCGGCGGCGTCATTACTATCAAATTTTCCGTTCCCAACATGAATATTCAAAACTCCACCATTCCCTCCAAATTTATCATTAACCGCCCCATACCATACTTTTCGTATTCCAAATTGTTGTAATAATGATGCACACATTATACATGGTTCTATCGTGACGTATAGATCCAAATTTTTGATATCTTCCGGCCCATACCCACGCTTTGAATTTTCACTCTCATCACCTTTTTCGTCGTTGCCCTCATTTCCATTTTCCCCTCTCTTTCTTTTCGTGCTTCTGTTGTGATCCGCATTGCCACGCTCAACATTGAGACTCGAAGACAACAGTTCATCAATAGCAATAAACTCTGCATGTCTTGTCCCATTATAACTCCTGTTGGTGGCATTCATTCCTCTAGCTACGACCTTCTTGAGGATCGGATCAACGAGTACACAACCTACGGGAGTCTCATTGGTGTTCAGAGCGAGATTTGCCTAAAATTATGTCAACATTGATGCCAAACGAATAGATAAATAGATAAAATACCATAGCAAGAGCCTCACGCATGAAACATATATGTGTATCTATTTCATCTTCAGTCATAGATTTTGCATCGGGTGGAAGATTCATTTGCGATGATACTTTCGTATCAGAGATCATATCTGAAGTAAATATTGAAGACTCCATAGTTCTGGTTGAGCACTTGCTCTCTTGACTTCAAGTGGGCAAAGAAAAACTTCTCAGTGATGAGGAAGAGAATCCCGTGACGAGCGTAAGACTAAAATTTCAAGTCACATGATTGACCTTAAGGTTGGTCAAAAAGACTTGCTCCAAATGCTTTCGCTTACTATCTCAGGCTGTCCCCAAAAAAGGTATTATAAAATGTTGACATCACTATTGGTCCTTTGTAATTTCTCGAAAGATGTCAATATACACATAATCAAAAAAGATCAAAGAGTTGTGATCACAAGGAGAAGCATAATTGTTCAAAATACCAAGATCGAGGCAACGAACAATTGATCAAACCCTAAAACTATCTAGATGTTGATAGAGGAATATCATAATTTCAATTTTATAGGTACTTTTAAGACTTCGAACCAATAAATACTCATTAAACTATTAATTATCGAAAGCCAAATGTTTGATAATCTTGATCAGCAAAAGATCGATTCGGTAGTCAACTTTATTTAAGACCTAATCCAAATCGAAATGATTCAAGCTTTCAATAACCTTCACTAATGCTTCGATAACAAAATAAGTTAAATTCAATTTTTCAAAACAAAGGACCAAGTTTCGATGGAAGCAAATAGGAATCACGAATTCCTAAAGATGTAGGTTTATGTATTGATATTCTATACTTAACCAAAGAAACCTATTGTTTCAAGATTTTCATTTTGCTATTAAGAGTTTTGGTTGATTGTTCGTCTCCAGCCGCCTAGTAATGGGCAATTTTTACCAAGAAACTCTTCGACTCTCTCTTCTTACAACACTTCACTTCCGAGACTACCGCTATTTATGGTTCTCCTTTATGGAGTCTGATTGAGTCTCGTTCCTGCGATCTACAGGGCATAAGCTATTAGTGAGCTTTATATCTGGAAGCAAAGCTATCAATGGTCCAATCTTTACACCGAATTCCATGTCAGCTTGATTCGAAGCTGGGAGTCTCTCCATTCTTGTATTGGAAGTAGTTTGAGACCTTTCGCGATTAGTCTGGAAGCTTTGATCCCTTTCTTCCTCGTCCCAAAGTGTCTTGAAAGTCGTTGCAGTGCTTTCGAAGTCAATTGTCTCGTAGTCGGACAGCTTATCTCCCTTCGAAGATTCATATCAACAAGTGTTCTGAGCCGTCTTAAACATATACCAGTATATATAAGAGGAGACATGACGCATCTCATTTGCTTTTGATCATTACAACATCTCCATCTTCAAGTGAAAGTCGTCCGCATACCAAATCAGAGGGGTATCCAACGACTTCTTGCATTAACCACAATCCTCACTTAATCAACTTTCTAAGACACCAAATACATTCTCATCACCAAGCCAAAAATGCATTTCACCAAGCCAGCTCTCGTCGTTGCTTCTTTCTTATGGGCTACCACCTTCGCCTCTCCCATTGACTCGTGAGTCTAGTCCCCTTAAGAAACACTCGGTCTTAGATCATTGCAACCTCTCACACCTCTGATCTCTTTATTCCATGAAATTTATACTCTATCCTCTTATCTTGAAAGCTAACATTCAATTTTCAGTCCAACCATACTCAGAACTAGAGGACTCATCGGTGGCTCCACAACCGATGATAATACGAAAAATACTGCAGGAAGTACCACTGCCGACAATGCCGTAGGAAATGACAATACGAAAAATGCTTCAAAAAGTAATGCTGTCGAGGATGCTGTAGGAAGTCTCAATTTAAAAGATATTACAGGAGGTCTTAGTGCCCGCGATGTTGAAAGGCTTCATCATAGCCACAAGAGTCAAGAAGACGATATCGTCAACGATGCACTTAATATTGCCGACGATGCTACACCTGGTGGTTTTATTGACCGTACTACAAGGCGTGGTACTGTCGGCGATGATGCGGGAGGTCTTAGTGCCCGCAATATTTTAAGGCGTCATCATGGCCACAAGAATGAAGGAAATGGTGGTGTCAACGATCATTCAGTAAACGATGCTACTCGTGGTAGCGCGAACGATGCTGGGGAAGATGCTACAGCAGGGACTGGATTTCTTACTGGCATTCTGAGGCGTCTTGTTCTCCGCGATAATGATGACGCTGTACACGATGCCAATCAAGCTGTACACGATGCCAATCAAGCTGTACATGATGCCAATAAAGCTGTACACCAGGCCAACGAGGTTGTACATAATACCTTGCATGGGTTGCTCCACGGAATCCTACGCTGAGCTGAGAATTCCGATTAGCAAAAGATCATTTTGGTGGCTTGGATACCAGTTTTGTTTCCAACAAGATGTTAGGCGTGTCTGTGGGAAGTTAAATGGATACACTTGTCGGACAGGTCATGAAGATTCCTGGGTCGGTCATTCTATCGCTACCATCTTTGGTGGTGCACTTTTCTAGGTCAGCGGATCTATTATACACCTATCAACAGTTCATTTAATATATAATACACGAACAAGCATTTATGAATTTCCAATTCTAATTTAATTTCTGTAATTTATCATACTGCTTTTATGCCATGGAATCTAGACTTAAAACTCCAAACATAGCCCCATCAAATCTATCTATGTGTCATGTTTCTGAATTAGCCTTCGGTCTCAACTAAATTGATAATCTGTTTAAGCTTCTCTTGAATAATCACAACATCAAAGTATAGATTTCGGAATCATATTTTCCTTCCGGATCATCAAGAATCTCTGGAAATGTACCAAATTGTAGTTTTTCGCGTTATCTTCTCCCCCTCCTGTTGCACCAACAACCTCAAACAGACAGCTTTGACGCTGCATATATATATATATAACATTCAGAATCCTTATCAAAACTCAGAGTATACAACACTAGAAAACAAGACTGATCCTCTCAACTCAACCATGGGGTCACAATATGCAATTCCACTTTCTCCCCCAATTTGTAAATCAGTACATGTGAGCGCTCAAATTGGCGCCTTTTCAAATATATAAGCTGTATTAGATGCTATATTCTAGGTTCCAGTTCTCCTGATAATAGCATATTTAGTGCGGAGATCAGTGTCGTCCCAGAAGGTGTGAAATATTAATGGTAGCTTGGTTTGACTGCCTGTGAACAAAGAACCTAATTTTATTCTTATAGATGGCGGCTATGCACTTTTTATCCGCTGAAACACCATCAAAACTGTCTTGATGCACTCTTGCCAGATCTTGAATCACCCTTGTTTGCGTCCATGACTCCATCATTTATTCGTGATATTCACACCGTTCCAACAAGTGCTCACGTGACCATGGCATAAGTCGTGACTCACACCCTGGAACATCGACGCTTCGTAAATCCAAATCGAGATCGTGCAAAGTTTCAAATTCCAAGACATGTCTCTTGCCAAAAGACCCAAAGAAAAGAAGTCGGGCAAAGGCTGCTGGACGTGTAAAAGTAAGCACACATCTACAACCATTTTCTCAATCCCCGTAATTGCCCCGCCATCGAATGTAACCCCCACATGGACGTTCACGATCTAACAGTTCATGAAGGCAGAAAAATTGGATGCGACAAAGGTATTCCTCATTGCAATAATTGCAAAAGAACCGGTCGATTTTGTGAAGGTTATGGTGTAAAACTTCACTGGCCAGAATCGGGCGATGGACGGAGGCCAGTTCATTCTTGGGAGAATGAAGCTCATCTACCTGAACAAGCTTTTCTAGCTTTCCCGGCACGTGAAAAATATCAGTTTCTGAATTCGACTTTTATTGATGTAAAGATTGCATCCGGCTATCAGCAGGAATGCTATTCAACACATCAATATATGACAAGCCCTCAGAGAAGCCTGAAGTTTGGATATGAAACTACTCTTGGGTCACGGGATGCGACATTATTATCTTACTGTAAGACAAGGGGGTTCTCCACACAATAGAAATATATTGACAATCTCCTATAGATACAGAGGTTTTGTCTCGCATGATTACTACTATTGATGATAGTTTAAATGGTTTTCGGAATTACCTACTCCCGAATGCGCTTGCAGATCGATACCTTTCATGTCTGAGTCTTCGATATGCTATCCTTGCAGTATCAGCGTATCACTTATGGGGGACTGAAGCTGCAGTACAATACAAGGTTTCTGCTATCCGACTTTTATCACAGTCTATTCAAAGAGGAGATGGTGGACTTCGAGGGCAATTTGCTACTTGCATGATGCTTTGTGTAGGCGATGTAAGTATATCTAAGCTGCAATCACTAAAAGCTTACATCTCTTAACTTCCGAATAGGTTTTTGATGGGGCCGATGGAAGCTGGCCTACGCATTTGAAAGCGGCAAGGGATATTGGCTTGAGGATGACGAAAGATCATTTCTTAAATACTTGGCTTTTATATCATGATGTCCTAGCAGATTTTAGTCATGGAAGGCGGCAGAGACAGTTTCTGAGTACCACATTCTTGGGAGCCCCGAGTGCAAACCCCGAGAACAAAATCGTAGGTTTTGCGCAGGTATTGAAAGAAAGAAGCTGACATTGGCAGATTATCGGTTCGCTAGGATGTTCGTTAGAAGTCCTCGAATGCATATCCTGCATCAACGAACTTTCTGGAATAACAGAAAGACAAGGAGAATATCAAGATTTTGCCCGAGGACTAGTAAAACAACTCGAAAATGCTCATCAAATCTCCGCAATCATGGAAGACGATACCACTGGCAAGATTGATCAGATGAAAATAGAAAACACGGCTGAACTTTACCGGCTGGGCGCCCTCATATATCTTCATTCAATACTATCAATACCTTCCGACTCTGATTTAATACAAGATCTAGTTAATAAAGCTTTGGAAATTCTGACTAGAAACGGCATTTGTACAAGTCCATGGCCATTATTCATAGCGGCCTGTGAAGTTGTATCTGACGAGCAACGAATCCAAATCCTTGATTTCTTGGAAGATATGCAGAGTGAGAGGAGAATCAGAAATCTAGAAATAGTGAGAGGTATCATAGAAACAGTATGGAAGCAGATGGATTTAGCGGAAGGTAATGGCGCAAGTAAGAGAGTTGACTGGAGGAAATTGGTTGACATGCGGAAGCGAATACCTTCCTTCATCTGAGAATATAGAGTAATTATTGGCGACGATGTAAGATTATCAATACAAAAAATATCAACGTAGAATAACAATTCCATAATACTGTATCAACATTTTCGATTCGATACTTCTTTCATACTGAACTAAGCGGAGGAACATTGACCTCGACCAATTCTTATCCAATTCCTCTTCTCATAGCTTCCTCAAGAATAGCCTCTGTAGCAGTAGCACCAACTCTCGTGACTCCAAGTATCCTAACTCTTAATAAATCATCCAGAGTCCTAACTCCACCGGCAGCCTTGATCTGTATTCCTTCCTTTACATGTTCTCTCATCAGGCTGAGATGTGGTAATGTGGCACCTTGATAATTGTACATCCCATTACTCTGTTTCACAAACCCATATCCCGTACTAGTCTTCACAAACGCTACCCCGATCTCACTACAGATATGACATAACTTCACAATCTTCGCATCGGTAAGAAAGTCATTTTCGAAAATGACTTTCAAAATCGAACCCTTAGACACCACAGCCTCATTGATAGCTTGAATTTCTTTTCGAACATAATCCCAATCTCCCCCTAATGCTTTGCCAATATTAATTGCCATATCGATCTCTTTTCCACCAGCTTCCGCGGCTTTAGTAGCCTCGAACACCTTGACTTCTGTAGTGCTATTTCCAGCAGGGAATCCAATCACGGGACATACATCAACGCCTGTTCCTTTGAGAGCAGAGACGGCTTGTTCAATAGAATATGGTTTAACGCAAGCAGTTGCAACTTTGTATTTGGCGGCGATGGAAAGACCAGTGGCGATTTCGGTATCGGTCATGGTGGGGTGGAGGAGAGAATGATCGATCATTTTGGCAAGGATGGGGAGGGATACTGATACTGTAGGTGGAAATTTGATTGAAGATGCCATATTTGAGGTCTTTGCGAATTAGATATTGGACTGTTTAGATTATTTTCTGGGAAATACTTCAAAAAAACCAAGTATGTATAACACTGGTTGCTTTATATGAAGTAAATCGGGGTGTAACGCTAACCTTAGATTGGGCCAAGAGGTGGGGCTCTTTACCAAGAATCCAACAAGACGGCAAGAATGCACAACAAAAAGTTCAAGCACAACTCTCGGTCCCGAAGATCGAAGATAATTTCAATACAGATTGCTTGTCTGATTAGAGTGACATACAGTCATATTTGAGCCGAGCACTTCCCTACACCGGCCTCGTTTGCGTATTTCCGGCTAAGGAACTTGAAGAGGCCATGTCTCACGCAAGCTCGACGAGGTGGTCGCAAACCCCAAGTTCTGTGTGAAGCAATGCTGCGCTATTCGTCTCATCGAAGACAAAGATTGATATTTGATTAGGCTTGCGTTGTGTCTGGTAGTGGTGAAATAAATCCCGTTGTCGAAGAGGTGCGCTTTCTTGAAAGGTCATGACCAATTGTGATTAATGCTCGCATTCATTATCGACACATACCAATGTTTTCATACTATTGGGTTTCGATAAGGCGGCCGTTATATGTCGTTCTGAACTTTGCCTTGAGTTCTTCCCTCCTTCCGATAGGAATCAAATTTGGGTGTCATTTATATGAATTATCATTGCCTTAGGATATTGTTATACGAAGGTAGGCGTGTATCCTCCTCATTCTATATACGGAAGTTGCTCCCCATGGACCTCAAAATCTCATCTGCGTTCTCTTCTTCTTTTTTCTTGGTCCAATGATTCACATACATTCTTTTTCATTCTTTAATAGATGCTATACTTGTCTACTCCAAAATATCAAATCAATATTTTTATTTATTTATTTATATTCAAGCCCTAAGTCGAAAGTCCAATATATTAGAATCAATTTTGAGTTGCTGCTCGTAAATCGCCCTTCAGGCTCTTATCCTGAGCTTTACACCTCCTCCTTAAGTTCTGCATTTCAGTATGGCCAAGAAAAAGAATAGCAGTCGCCGAGAATCTCCTGAAGATGCTGCTAAGAGGCTCAAGAAAGAAGAATTGGCAAGACTACATGCCGAAGCTAGGCAAGAAATCGTACAAAAACGTATTTTAGCAGCCGAGGAAATAGCAGCAAATGTAAGTCCAACCCAGCTTCCTAAGCTCTTTGATTTCACTATCTACATATTATTCTCATCCAGTATCAAACCCCTTAATCACTTGTGCAATCTTATTTGAGATCTCTCAAGCCTTGAACCTTTTAGAAGGCTTCGGGCATTCCCATTGGACGTTCATATTGATCTAGACGTTTAGCATTGTTTCAATGTTTAATAAGCCTGATAAACTATCTTTTGTAGAAAATTACTAATTCTCCAACTTCACAGCGTACAAAATTGCACTTCCTTTCGTCAAAAGCAATTGCTACAGGCCCTGTCGAAACTTTTGACCGATTCCCCATCGAAGTCAAGATTCAAATATTCAAGGAATTGACAGACATTGATTCTTTGCACTCCTTAATCTCCGCCTCTCGATCTTTCCATAAATGTTACATCAACGATCAATATCAATGTGAAGTATTCTGCAAAATACTAGTCGATGAAATGACCCTTCCTATCTTCCTTCAAGCGGTTGCCATATTCAGCGATTCAGTACGTAGAATACGATGGACAGGCGAATGGACTGAGGCATTCCGGAATGTGCGCGAGTTTATGGACCAGTATTCCACAAATTCAAGAGCCACAACCTTCAATAAGAGGAGTTATAACATGAGAACCCTGGTCTCAATTGCAGAGTTCCATTTGACAATAAAAGCTGTTACTCGGGATTTTTTCGAATCTTGTTTAGATTTGCATCCGTGGACGCACGAGAAGTATGAGAAGAACGAATTAGGGAGGCTCGAGGAGCTTCGAATACAACGAGCTTTCTATAATCTTGAGCTATACGTCCGTCTCTTTAAACGCGGCGATTATTATCTCAATGCGCGAACTTTGTTAAACAAGCGGTTACACGGAATAATCCGGGGGCGTCGAAATGTCAGGCGAGAAATTTATGAGTCGTTCTTTAATCATTTCAGCTTTTGGGAACTTGAAGAGATAGTCTCGGTAAAAGACTACATGGAAAGAGAATACAATGATATTATCAACGAATGCAAAGATTTTTTGGCAAAAAATTCCCAGGCTCAGCAATACGGTTCTCCATCGACCTTAAAAAAAATACATGAAGCGGGGAACATCAAGTTGGGCGGCTACGATTATTTCACGAAACATTATAACAATTTTACCCGAACTTTTATCAATAAGGGTGTTGAGTTCTTTTGGAAGGTTTGTAACCAAAATGGACCCAAGACAAAAATTCCTCTCATAGACATTCCAATACAACAAGACACCATGCTGTTGTCTACTCAACTCACTAAGATGATGATGATTGACTATTATACGAAAGATCAGGCCACGAATAATCAACGAAGCCAAACTAAAACATCAGAATACCTTCATTTTTTGAACTGTTATAGGCGCTCTCTCGAAAGCAGAGGGGGGCAACTCGATCTTCCAAGCTCCCTTTTCGCGTGGAACTTTATCAATTCGTTTATGATATCCCGAATGTATTACTTTCGGGACTATTTGTCATCTTGGGGTTATTGTATGTGGGACATGGAGCGACTAGTCCACATTCAAGATATCTTTTGGCTCCCTCTCAACGTACTACTTAAACATGGTCCAAGGTTACGTTTGAGCTCTCGGGTTGTACTATTACCAGCATTGTAAAGTTTGGATAGCGATGATGTTTTAGGCATCAAATCTGGTTAGATTATCAGCGTATTGTTTAGTTTAGGTATCAAAATTAACATCACCATTTGAACTTTCATGAATTGTACTCTTCAGCGTCCTAATTAAGTTCTGGCAATCGAATGGTCGTTTAGACCCACAGAAGAAGTGCTTGCCAGAGCCACATTCTGGTGCGATGACGAGTGATTTGTTTCTTCATCTGCGAAGAGTTTTTTCTTCCTTTCAGGAACGTTAATAGTCTAACTCGTTGAAATTCTGAATTCATTTTGAAAGTTGGAGCTCACATCTTATCTTTTACGTTGGGCTCTTGGGGGCTCATCATCGCTTGCCATGATGAACTTGAGTTTGAGGAAACATGGTAGTGACTTATATACCCTGTTAGGTAGGGCCTACATCAAGAGGGGTATTAATGACTAGTGGTAGTATAAATCATGAAAGATACAGACTAGGCATGCGGAATCATCGCTAGTGACATAGATTTCAATATATCTCCATCTGGATTGGAAGATATACTTGGACTTCCGCCGATTTGAAAAGGCCTGGCGGACTGGAGTCCACATTGTGTTGAATTCTGAGAAGAGTTAGAGAGCACTCGTATTGAAGTCTTCAAGAGACAGAGATACAATGCGAGGTCTGACCCCGTGACTTGAATGTATTGCCGAAAATGGAAGTTGCGACCTTAGCGCCATCAAAGGTAATGGATGTCATTTGGGTGGAACTTTTCACTTTTCACTTTTCACTTTTCAATTTCGCAACCTTAATATCAGAGAAACTTCTTTGAATGGTCTTCAAGGCTTTCTTGATTGAGGAGTATAATGAATTGATTCTCGATCCATTTACGAGCTGGGAGTAATCTCATTGTTCTTTTACGATTTGATGAGAATATTCAAAAACCTCCTCTGATCCTTCTCTTCGCGGCTGTCAAATTCACCTTCGAGTATTTCTTTCTTCCGAAAGTTTCAATAGAATACCACTCTACAGTCATGGCAACTGGAGTCACTTCCTCATTCGTGCCCTCCTGGCCGAACCAGCCGCATATCGAGGGTGGATGCTTCTTGCCCAATGACGATGGCACAAGAACTCCATATCCAGAAACACCCCCCCAGTCTGTTCTGGATATTGTAAAGGCTACTTATGGACAGACTTTCACGCTAGAAAATACACAAGACATGAAGAATGCGAAGTTCCATCTCTTTCCGAAGCTGCCATTCGAGTTGCGTAAGAGAATTGTAAGTACACAGTTTGAGTTATTTTGATGATTCTATTCAAATCATACAATATGCGTCGTTACATTGCTTTTTGTTCTTAAACAAAATAACACAATCTTAATACTGATAATTTTGATTTAGTGGTGGTACTCCTTGCCGGGGGCCCGTGTGATTGAGTTTTACTGCGTCGAAGGAAAATACTGGATGGAAGAAGAACAGCCTATTGCACTTTATGTGTGTCAAGAATCCAGGAAAACGGCCCTCAACGTCTACAAAGTACTCAATTGCAAGCCTGAACATACAACGGCAATCACTTACTTTGATTACAACGTCGACATATTATATCTGGGTATTGGGGATATCTCGAGCTGTCAATATATGTTGGTCGAAATGCTACAACGTGGAATCAAGCGAGGTGACTTGGAACTAGCTCAGCATGCCGCCATAGATAACGACCTTTTAAGCCAACTACTTTGGATCCACTTGGGACCTTTTCTACACCTTCAATCTTCAAAAGATAATTGCCCCCATCTTAGCAGCCTATTTCCTGCCTTACATTCGCTGGCTTCGATCGTGGTACCATCTGCAACTAAGCCTCGGAGTTACCAGCCCAAGTTTGAGAACTATTCTGTGGACATTATAGTTGCTACTGATGGATATTCTGGCAAAGAATTCCGGCCGTGAATGGTAGAGAACAACGGAAATGTTCTCCCGTGGAAAATTCCTCTTGGTCCAGCGACCTGGGAGGCTCGAGTATCCGAAATTTGGAGGTACATCGAGCTTTATGGTCCAAAAGGTGCAACTTTACGCATTGTCGCGTTAGACCGACTAGGAAGAGACACGAAGTGGGGGCTTCGAAGGGATTATCTGAATAATTTGATCTACTTAGCCGACGATACGTGCTTTTTTTGGGCCACCGAAGCGCTTCGGAGACTCCTCCATCTACGTGACAATGATCAAAATCTATATTGAGCAGTCGGACACATTCTTGCGCGAAGATTTTATTGTGAGGAATCATTGGAGCGCTTGACAAAGATTAATCCAAAAGCATTTGTTGATCCAATTACAACATATAGATGGACAAGATGTTGCAATTGTCAATTTGAACATGCTAATAATTGGCCAACACCGTGGTCATTTTGTAGATCAGATGGATTCTTTCGTACTGATGAGGGATTTGATATCGAAGAAGAGATGCGGAAGACGCATACTCTCGACATCATGAGTGACATGAGCCTTGGCGAAGCGAGGATGTCCAAATGGTGGTCTAAACGCGATGTAACGATGTTTCCGGCCGGTCGAAATACCTCACTGACTCCGCGCCTCTCAATGTAGAGTTGTGATACATTATTAAAGATAATTCGGAACAATTCAATAGCTTGTGGTGGCAGATTGATTGCACTTCTTAACGAGGTTCAAATTTATGTAGCTAGCTTATATATCTCGAAATGTAAACATAGCTACCATTCCAATGTTTTCCGTTGTTTCTGAGTTGCTCCTTTTTCTGTAAGTCATTTTCCCTCATATCTCGTGGTTCCAGTCAGAAACAACGATTGGTGCCTGTGAATCTTTTAAACTAGGAGAAAAGTTCTCTAGAACCCCGTCGAGACTTCGATTATCTATATTTCTGCAGTATAATGAATGCTCAATTTCATCAGGACCCCGGTCTTTAGACTAGTGATATTGAGTCGATGATACACTTTCATGTTCTTCTGGGTTATCTGACATTCGATACCTACCTTTACATATCGCTCAATCAGCTCTTTCTTGAGATCATCGGTGTTCCTGTAGAGTAATGAATGGCATGGTTTAGCGCTATTCTTGCCTTGAGGGAAATGGCGGGCATTGATGGCAGGATGCTAATCTTTTATTATGTGCTGGAATTCCTGATCAGACTGGAGTTGAGAGAGAGAATAATTGAGAATGCTTCATTCATGAGTGAAAAATTGTGGCTTCGGAATAGTAGGTGACGTACAGTAAGGTGTGTATAGGCGGGTATTGGCGGAGCGGTTGAGAAGTAAATGGTAGCTCCGCATAATTTGGATTGTGGGTTGTAGTGAAGCTATCAAAGATCGGAGTCGTTGAATAATATATTCAGCCACCGTCAATGTTACTCATTCAATTCTGGTATAATCTTAAGTTTGAATTCCTGGACACCTTGCGTTACTTAGGTATGGGCCATTGATCTTAAGATCACGAGAGTGAATTTTTACGGCACCGGGTTCAACATGAGCAAACAGGCGAACGATGAGCTACAGTACCATCTGCTATGCATCTCAGAGGCAAAACCCCCAACAATCGTGAACATCAACCTGCCAGACAACTTCACGGACGAACGAATAACGAAAAATTAAGATGAACAGCAAAGATATCGACACTGCTTTGCAGGCCTTGCAGGACAGAGTCAATATTCTCGAGCGTGAAATGGCTAGGAAGAACGCAGAGCTTCATGAAAAGACCGTCGTTATTGGGTTTCTCCGAGACGAATGCCAAAGATATGCGACACAAAACACGACGGTACTAGTAGCCGGACATTCACAAATCTTACCCCATGTTTCTATTTTTGATGTCGATGAGCATGGGAAGCATTCGATTCATTTCGATTATTGGCTAAAGAGAATGCAGTCGAAATTAGACATGGATCATTATTTAGGAGCTACTCGTATGGAATATGTTGTCTCTCGACTTGGTAGTGGTCCTTCGGCATATGTTTATAAGAGATATTCAACAGCGGAACAAATGCTTGAGGCATTGAACAAGATATATGGCAACACAGATCGAAAAGATGCGGCTGAGGTTGCTTATCGCCATTTGTTTCACAGGGACAATGAGCCATTTCCATTATTTTGGGAAAAGTTTCAACGCATAAGTGCGGTCCTCGAAATGACCGAAGCGATGATAGTTCACGACTTGTATGAGAAACTCAATTTGAGATTGCGGAAGGCTTTGATAGATGTCAATCTTGATAATATTGAAGACTTAGGAAGGATTTGTAGGATGGAGGATAGGAAATTGCGAGCAATGCAGGCTTTGAAGGATCTCGATGAACAATAATTCGATATTCTGAGGATGATTGGGAGTTTCAGATCTAGACGCGGAGAGCTGCGCGTGGACTATGCTTTTGGCCACTGTTTCCGGGGTTCTTTTTTCGTTCTGGGTTGAGGGGTAGGGGGACTACTGTAATCCTATGGTAGATTAGCATTTCGAAACATGTAATATGACCAGAATCTAACCCAAGAACACATTGTATTCAGATCTCCAGGATTTGGAATTAGAAATTGTCGAATTCCTGCCTCTGTAATTCAATCGAGGCTTTTGGTGTGAACAAGTAGAGAGCGTAGAATCTTCCTTGGTTACTGAGGTGCTGGACCATCTCAAGATAATAAGACGATTGGAATGGATCTAAATTCCTCCGAGTCGTTCCCATCCGACTAACAGATTAGTTGGTACTACAAAGTTTTGATTGGGAGAATGGTTAAGCGAATTAGTTGTGGATCTTAAGCTCGGAACCATTCTGTTAGAATGAGAGGAGGACTAATAGACATTGAAGAGCCTCTTGGCAGTAGGTTTCCATGAGAAACTTTCCTCCTGGATTTCTACGTGACTTGTTGATGTAAGTTTCCTGCAAATACCCAGTTATTTGATAATGAATCAATAAATTGTTATAATATTGGGAGATTTTGTATCATCTGCGTGATATTATGTTGAATTTAGGTTGTATCTTGTGGACTTAGATGAAAGACTGCGACTCTACCCCACTGTTAGGGGTATTCTAAAGTTTCGAAAACTCTGGAGGCTCGTGTTGGAAGATTTCCTTCCATTGTGAAAACCCTGGAAAGTAGAAGTGTTTCGAGACGAGGGTGATTTGCCTAAAATCTACGACCATAAATCATCACTTCGGGAAGATTATCTGAGACCTATGATTCACCACAATCTAGAACCATGGTATGAGTTCACGTTCTCCGTTAGGAATCTAAAAATTGCCATCTACCATCAAAACATCATCAGATATGTTGATAATCGTCTCAAATGACGTCATGGATATCTCGCTCGGTTACCGGAGGGTAAGTGGTCTACAAGAGGCAACATCAGTTGTGCTGCTATCCTCTCCGGCTAGCTAAGTGTATTTCTCAAGGATAACAATAGGCTGCAGGCTCTGTGAGTCTTAGAAGCGGCATTACTTCGTCTCATCTATAGTATGACAAACACCTCTCTGAATTTTAAATTTCGAATCATGAATTATTACTCCCATTTCTTGAAATTTTTGTAGAAATCTATGCAATCTCTGTGAAATCAAAAGCTTTATATCTCCTTGTTTTAGAAACTTGAAAATTATTTCTAGCTTGGTGTTAGTATTAACTCTGTATACTCAAGACAATTGTCGAAAACTAATCACAAGGTTAAAAGGTGTCAGTAGTTCATCATCCTGCTACACTTGATTGTCCTGGCAGTGCGGCGACGAGTTCCACCGTCATTTTTGACCGTGGCAGCTTGCTATGCGGAAGCGCCTTTATTAAAATCACTTTGATGGTATTACGAGAATGACAAATAACTCACTTCTAATGTGAAACCTCGAGATTTATTCATTGTAACAACTTATGAGCCTCAATTATCGTTGCTCAATCATGGATCCAAACACTCATAAAATTCCACACAATCACCTAGTTTATGTAATTCTCACGAAAGAGCATGAAAACACGCTCTAAAAAGTTCAACATACATGCATGTGAATTTGAGTGAATATGTGACCCGAAACCAAGAGTGTTTGGGGTTGAAGGAAATTGTTGCAGGAGCGCGGCAGAGGCAAATCTGGGGTTGCAGGCGGGCGTGAGCATGTTTTATGGATGACTTTGGGTTGTCATTCTTTATGCTATTATTTTCCAGAGTTGAGTTGGTTACAATTCTTGGTCAATTTGGTCTGAGAAATGTGAGATCAAAAACGAGGTAAGATGTGGGTGGAAATAGGGAGTGGAAGAAATCGGGTGGTGTCATCCATCAACTTTGTGTCCATAGCGTACTAATTTTTGCTAATTTTGATACCAACTAGCTTATTGCGCAACTTGATCTATCTATGGATGAGCTGAGTTGATTTCGCGCTCCCCAGGGTTTGCAATAGTCCGGAACTAATGCGTTGCATGTTCGAATCTGCGCTTGAAATAAGAAATGAGAAGTCAGTCACGATAAGAATGGATGCAAATTTGCATGCAGTAAGAGCCAACTACGACAGTCCTTAGATGCATAAGGAAGCCTAGCGTAATCATACTGCTATAGAGCTAGCCTTCTCATAGAATATACTACGGTGTCATTCAGATTATGCAGGTTACATCAAATGATATACATCCTTCCTGCATTACTTTTTCTAAATAAATGATTGAAAAGTTGATCTCGTCTAATCGAAGGTATTTCTGCACGCTCATATACTTAAAACTTCTACACGTGTAAGTTTGAGTTCTTCCCTGTGGTAGCAACTCTCTTCATGAAAAAAAGTTGATATTGTTATTATTATCAAAATTAACACATCACTTCTATAAATTCAAGAAATATTTCTTGCACTACTCTAAAATTGAATCAGTTTCGTTGAATGACAAAACTTTCTGACATTGGGGGTTTGACATTTTTCTGGTTTTCAAAGTCTTTCGATATGATTGATAGGCAATGCCAGTCAGAAATTTGCGGAGAATGGGTTGTCCCCTGGTATATGTGAGTGGAATACAATATTAGAACCTTTGATTGAAGAATACTCAAGCTACTAAAGGATTTCCCCTTTGGACTATTCGGACTACTTTTCTCCTAGCCCTTTTAATGCTACGTAGGTATTCATACCTTAACTTCTCTTAGGGCTGATTAGTTTTCGTCTTTTATTAGAACAATGTCTACTATCATCTGGTCATATTTAATTACATTCTCTTAATTATACTTCTCTAATCTCTACTCCATATCCAAACTTTCACGCTATCTCACCTGAACATCTTCATAGCAGAGAACTTCAGTCTACGACTTCTAGTAGAATATTGAGTCTCTTCTTCTCGACTTTTACTTCCTCTATTTAAAAGCCCTTTTCGTTATACTGAGTACTTAAGGTCACTCATCTGTAATTCTATTTCTAAATTCATATAACCTTTACATGTTAATAGATGACCATCTATTCTCGACACCTCTTCTTTTGAAATTTGGGTTTGAACCTCTTTTCTTCCTTAAAATACTCTTGACATCCCACTTGTATACGCTCTACTTTATTTAGATGCTATTAAATTTCTATTATAGTAAATTGAACTATTATTTCTTCTTCTTCAATCATCTACTCTAGTAATCTTCCTCATACTCCTCGAAAGCGTCTATTATTCGTTATATTCTAGTCATATGTACTTATAAAATCCTCAATCCTCATCAAAGATTTATCTACTCTCGTCTTATCTTGTTTAAACATTTCGTTCTTAATTCTAATTTCAAATTCGAACAATTAAAGTCTTCATATGTGTATTTCATGAGCTATAATTTCCCAACCTTCTCTCAAACTCATACAAATACAGCTCCCCTCTTTACTTTATGAACTATAAGTCTCTAACTCAAAGGTGATGAAATGGAGATAATTATGTTGAAAAATGAAGGCACTTTTGACAGACATTGACGATATGCAACACTAAATGATGTAAATTTGATGATTGAAAAAGTAGAAAATGTTGATTTGAAGGACTTTGAGTTGTTTTTACATGGTTTTGACATGTCTAGAGGTGTTTATGGATGTTCAGGAGTGTGTATGAATGTTTTAAAACAATTCTATTAATGTTCTCAGAAGGGTCGTAAATGTGATATCTGACCAACATTATGTTCTGATAACTAATTCCTATCCCTTTGAATTTTTTGAGGTGCATGTCAACTACCAAAAAATGGCCATATTTACGTCCCACTGAATGGCAACCATCACCTATGTAGTATCTAGATGAACCATATAAGTCAGAATTCCATTGTGATCGTGATTTATTGCTAAAATGCCACCTAAAGCTATGAAATAACAATCTAATCCAATCTATTCCTGTAGTATACAGCAACCCCATAGATCCCCTCATTATGGTTGAAGCTTGTTTTGCCACTTAAAGCCCGAAGCCACTCATCTAGTATTGTGTCCTGCTTCAGTGCTGCTTGCACCTACCTCTCACTTGAGCGCCTACTCGATTCCTACCCTGCACCTGCCATTTAGCAGATCTACCGGGTTCCATATTCCGAAGGGAAGCTTAAATTCCGATTCCCCTCTATGATGCCCGAAGTACATGTATTTCCGAAAGGTATTGCGGGTAAACGCTCATGTGTATGCGTTTCAAAGGCCTTGCAGATGTAATCGATGATGCGAATAGAGAGTGTTGGGGATAGAGGTGGCAGAGCTTAAGGGTCAGATTCTAGAGACATGGAGGTGATATTTCGGTATGTAAACGCGCTTGTGTAAAATCGTTGAGGGCATCAGTCATAAACACCTGACAAGCTATGCTTCGAAGGTTTGATTCGGAGTGTTTGTATAGATCATCGAGGAAAGCATTCGCAACAGCTTAGACCTTGAAGCATAGAGGGTGCATTTCGGAGAACTTGTACAATGTGCAATTGTAGAGGATAGTAATTAGAGCGCATGCATTTCGAGGCTCAGGGGGTTCAATTCGTAGTATTTGTATAATGCCGCGAATTATGGTGGTCGTAGTAGGGGTATGAACCTCGAAGCATAGAGGTTGATCGTGTCGTGCCTAAACAAAGAAGACTGGGGATGATATTAGCTCTAGTAGCAGAATATAGACCATAAAGGAGAAAGCAGCATTCTTTGAAGAATTGGGCATAAGATCAAGCAAAGCATAGAGAATACTCAAGGAGATATCAGGAGAAGGAAATGGAGCCCTCCGGTCGGTCTTTCATTCCGCTCTACCAAGTGTCCTGCTAATCGATAACTGGCGACAATATAATGGCCATATAACAAATATAGAGGTTTCTTTGCCGTGCGCTATGTACTGTTGTGTGATTTGTCTGCCGATAGAATTTCTTGTGGTCTTTAGCATTGAAGGATAGAGGCATGACGGCTTAACTTGCTGATGTAGGTAAACAATCCATAGTGGTTTCGCACTCTATGATGCTTTGTCTTAGGAGATCTGCTAATGTCGCTGTTGCTGGAGGTAGGATCGCGATCGCAACATATTGCGCTGTAGTAAACAGAAGACGGAGACGAACCTACGACAACAATGTAGGGGCACGAAGCTATCGAGTATATCGGCAGAGGAGGAAAGTCGAGGCCCTTTGTGACAATAGACGGAAATGAAGAGACCTAGAGGCTAGGTCGCAGTAGGAACAGAAGGATAGCGCCGAGAGGTGGGTTGGAGTGGACGGGAAGGGATACGGTTATGCGACAACGAGGCTGCGAAAGCAAATGGAGCGCTCTCAATGCGCGAGGCAGATGAAGATGAAGCAGAGAAGGAGAGCTGCAACAGAGAAGAGACGAGGAAAGCTCGCCGATAAAGAGAGGTGGGTAATTAATCCTTTGTTGGCGCGGTACAAGTGGGTGTGGAGACGTTGGGCTGTGATCGAGAATAGATAGACGGCCCTACGGCAATACAACAAGAGATGCAAGAATCCTAGCAAGGAGCTCTTAAGCAGCGCAACAGATGCAAGCACAATTGATAGGTTTCTAGCAGATAGCAGATAGAAGCAGAGGACTCTATGATAGGAAGGGATTTCAAGAAGCCTGAAGGGAGGACGGTGCGTGATTGACAAGCAAAATCGATACAATTCTATTGTAACTACATCTATACACACGTTATACACGCATTAATCAAGCTCAAAATGATCTGTAAACCTCCAATATTGTACTCATGTGAGCCCTATCTATCTGCACCTCTCTACAAGTCCTCATCGGGTCTACTTCCGGCCTTCCTTCGCGGTATTGCCGGAGTTCACAAGTACAATGGAGGTTTCTGAATGGAGGAGGTAGCGAATCTAGCGTTGTCATGTGATGCTGTGCTTTGCCTCGCGTTGATCGATATATAAGTTCTGCACCCACGATCTTATTTCTAAGAACTTCCTTTCCACAAAATCCCATTTGTATCCATCAACTGATGGAGTGCTTGTACCATACCACTAGCTTGTCTTTACAATAACAGCCTGGCCTTCTTTTAATTACTTTCTTCGTACTGTACGCTCGATAAGCTTCTTGCGTCGAATTCAGACTTTCTCCACAGATTATCAAACGACAAGGCTCCGTTTCTACCAGACTTTTCAAACAATCATACGTTACGACTCTCCCTGGGATACGGCAACCGTTATCATAATGGCTTTCCGCACTCAGTTCGCACTTATTGAGGCGGAGATGAAGAGAAGACATCACCGCCCCGGCGTCGCCAGCCGTAGTCACTTTCTTTGTATTGACGCCGTAAGTTCTGCCTCATCCTTCCATGACCCCTTCAAATCATGCTTCAGATCGCCGCTCTACATGACTAATATCGTGACTACCGATTCATCACTCTTCTATTGTGGTAGATGCTGACTCTGCTTGATAGATGGGAACCCGACACAAGTCAATCTTGAAATTAGAGGCAGAGTTCAACCCTGCCGTGCCCGTCGCAAAGGTTCCAACAAAATCATCATCTGCTCCCTCCTCTAAAGCATCGACAACACCTTTCGTCGCAGAGCTATCTCTTCCAGACCACCTTGAGTTGGTCGGCTTGCTGCTTGACGAACGCTTTAAAAATGGTCTTCGTGAGTACCACAGAGCCCAAGTTTATCTCAGCACTGCTCGAAAGATCCAAGCACACCTCACAAAAGCCTTGAACCAAGAGGTCGGTACTGGAAGCGAGAACACATATGAGAAGATGATTGAGGCAAGACTTGATGATGCGGAGAGGGTGGCAAGACGAATCATTTCTCTAGAAGAGTTGGTGCGAGAGGATGAAGCATGTGTACCATTGCTTGACATCATACATGCTTGTGAAGAGATCCGAAGCTGGCTGCTCAATCGGAAGACTGCTTTGACGAATGAAGCTGGCGACATGGAAGTTGATGCTGATGCTAGCACACCATACAATAACCTCAAAGACCCTGCATACTGGAAGGGTTGTGTATCGAATTACACTGAGCCATCAAATTTTACAGCGACTACAGATACCACAGATTTAGTCGACGGAGACGATAACGACAGCGATGCTAGCACAATCAAAGGCGTCGACAATAAGGTAATCAAATGGAAGCTCAACAATGACTTCTACAAAACAGATTTGGCGTCTGGTCCAGAACAAACGCTAGAGTATGAAGAGTTTTATGAAATCGCTGCTTTGGCGGAGAAAGACCCCGAAGCTATACTCCATAATGTTAGCGTGGACCTCGGTACAAACCCTATTACAACAAGCCAGGCCAAGATCCTCTACGCATTTGTATTCTATCTCCAACGTGATAGAGTAGGTATTGCGAATATGATGAACGAGTACCTTGATAGTCTGGATTCGAAGATAGACCCGGGCGACGAGGAGTTGTCAAAGTTAAAGAACGGTAAGTCAAACAGTTCAATAAATTATAGTTATAGTAGATACTGATATATGGTTTTAGCGTTGAGGACAATGGATATCAACGTCATTGGCGAAGCCGTTGTACCTGGTACATCCTCTAGCACCTCCTCTGCATCGTTTCCGACCACCCCTTCTACCCTTTCCCCCAGCACAAGCTCAATTGATGCTGAAGGCGAGTCTCGAAAGAAGAGAAAATTCGCTGACGACGAAGAAGAAGATGAGATACTTTGATGGCTGGTTTGATTTGTATGGCGGCCAAAATCTCCACTCTGATTGATAGCTAGGTTCGTTTTATGCATGGGATACAGAATATGAGTGGCGGGGACATGTAGGCAGGAAAGCCCTTGATAGCAGTTCAACGCAGGAATAATACAGCCACTAGAAAATGATTTCAAAAACTTCCTGTGTTTCATGACCTTAAGTGATAACTATATTGTGCTGGTTCAAGATCACCAAGTATTTACTCATGCACTCCTGTCCAGACCGCAATTTGTATTGAGTAAAAGGGCTCTGTTGACATGGAAGTAATCCACAAGGAATTTATATCAGTAACATAATAGCATTGTATGTATGAATGTATTCTAAGCTTTCACCCAACTAGCATTGGTGAGTGCCAACAAGCCTGGATATATAGACTATATGCCCAGAATTCAAAAATTACAATTGGGAACAGACAAATCTAGTCATCAAACATATATATGTTCATATAATTCGTTTTACACAAGGTCCGCAGCTTTGAGACAATCTTGTTGCCAGGTATTACGATGTAGAGAACTTCACACAGCATAAATCTGGTGGAGGTCAAGAATTGAAAGATTAGAGCAAGTCGAAGAAAGGTCGAGTGATGTTCGGGCCGACAGTTAATCCATAAGGCTAAGTAAGTCTAGATCCCGTGCATCATAATCAAGTCAAGTACAATGTCTATCTAAATGACTAATAATTTATACAGTACTATCTATCTACCTATTGGTCAGGTATCGTTTGTATGTCTATTTCCTTACCTTTTAGATATCTGTTGAACAATATTGTACTGTGTGTGGGAAGATTGTAAAATCTTCATATTCACTAATTTGTTCACACAATGGCATATTCAATCAAAAGCAATCATCTTGTTGGTTGTTACCCACGAGAGATTTAAGATTTGAACTGTAGTAAAATGACACTAACCCACTAAATCGCTTAGCCACACTGGTTTGTTTTGATTTCGGGCTCGCCCACCTCTATTTAGCATTTTTGCCTGACAACTCAGATTTTTGACCCCTCCATTCTCCCACTCCTACTACCCACCCCAAAAGTACCTTCCAACCATAACGCTTCTCAAGTAAAGCTGCATTAAAAATATTACCTGCAGATTTTATTCTACATATTCTTCAAGATATCCAAATAAGTCTATTCATCATGGCTGAACCAGTACACCAAGAGATCAACACCAGCAATGAGCCCAAACTCGTTGAGTCTGAGACTAAGCTCGTCACCGAGCCAGCAGCTTTAAAGGAAGAGTCAGCCAAGGAAACTCCAGCTGAGGGTTCTGTATGTTGATAATTCCCTTTTTTATATTCTTTTCTGGCAATCTTGTCGATGTTATGACACTTTGCTAATCATAATCATGTTAAGACCTTGACCGAACAGGCTACTGCTGCCGCATCCACTGCCGCCGCGACTGTCACTTCTGCCGCTACTGGTATCACTGATAATGTTTTCTCGATGTTCGGCGGTGGAGCCAAGAAGGAGAAGAAAGAGGATGAGGACCGAGGAGATAACTCAGGATCTGCCAAGGCACAAAAGGCCGCTGCTGCTGAGGAGAACCCAGAGGTATTGTTGGACAACGTGCACACACACACACAAGAACACAACTGATCATACTGTAGGATGAGGCCCCAGAATCCGAGGACGTTCACTTCGAGCCAGTTATTCGTTTGACCGAGAAAGTCGATGTTAAGACCAACGAGGAACTCGAGGAACAAACCTTTAAGATGCGCGCTAAGCTCTTCAAGTTCGTCAAGGATACTCAAGAGTGGAAGGAGCGTGGTACTGGTGATGTCCGATTCTTGAAGCACAAGGAGAACGGAAAGACCAGATTGGTTATGAGACGAGACAAGACTTTGAAGGTCTGCGCCAACCACTATGGTATGTTTGCGGCATTGAACAGCATTATATAGAACTTGGGCTAACAGTTAAAAGTCGTTCCTGACATGAAGTTGTCTCCAAACGTTGGTAGTGATAGAAGTTGGGTCTGGAATGCCGCAGCAGATGTTAGTGAGGGCGAGCCAGAAGCACAAACTTTGGCTATCCGTTTTGCCAACTCTGAGAGTAAGCATCTATGCCGCAAATACAAATATTATATGGAAGCTGACATTTATCTAGACGCAAACCTTTTCAAGGAGGCTTTCATCAAGGCTCAACAAGAGAACGAAGTTTTCTTCAAGGCCTAAACGATAGATCCGTCCTCGTATTTACTTCAACTTTCCAAAACGACTCCTCAATCGACACAGCATAATCCAGCACAGCACGTTTCCTGAAGGAATGAATTTATGATCATATTTGCATTAAAACGCATTTCTTCCATACCCCGTTAACCATTTACGCGCACGTTGTCGAAAACCTCTTTTGTAAACATCGACAAATCGATACCTAGACATTCTGGTGGTCCAGGTTTTCCCCAAAGATTGTATCATGATGATGATGACGATGATGGAGGATAGGAAGGCTTGATTAGTACTCAATTTTGAGACTATGGCATGTAGTTAGACTAAAAATACCAGTCCTTCATTCATCCCCAAAGTACCTACTGATTTGTATATATTTTGAGGTGTGAACATTAAGACTTGTATGTATTATAGACCTTTTGTGACTGGACCTGTTCGAAACATATGTAGATTAGACAAATGAATACCTAGCTAGGTACTGTATTCGTTCTTTCGACTCTTGAGGAGAATGTCTTATTTTGAGTGAATACTATACAAGTTTAAGATAAGCTTCGAAGTTTATTCCATCAAGAGAACAAACAAAGCTGAAGTCTACTGGTACTCAAAGTCTTAATAAAACTCACTCAAATCTTCAACGATTTGGATATTGATTCTTTTCCAAATTCCTAGAATTGATAAATTCCTTCTCCAAGTACACGTGATTCTCTATTCTCAATAATCTTGAGCTTGAATTAGCAAGGGTATCAGTACCCCACTCAAATTACGATCAGCCAACTGCAGGCGCGTCGCAATTGAGAACGATATCATCAAGAATTCGAAAATCCGACAAAGCTTATACCATCAAAATACCGTCAAGATGGTGGCAGAAGTGAGTAAATTGAAAATGCTCAGCTTTCAGTTCTCCAATAGCACTTTGAACATAATTACTAACTGCGGCGCAGATTAAAAGAATGATCAAGCTCGTCACAGAGCAGCGCAACATGTAGGTCGCGATCTAGCTTTCAATTTACCAATATTATACTGGATCTTGAGAATCTATGCTGAAACTCACTCCACAGAGATAAACCAGCACTTCAAGAAGGGTTCCCAATGAAATCATGGAACATCGAAATCTTTATGTTAGATGAAAATGGAAACGAGAGGCCTGCGACTTGCTTTACAAAGGCAGTTTACAATCTACATCCTACTTTTCCAAATCCAACTCAAAGTAAGTTTATGACCTCCAGAATTCTCTTACACGCGAAGCTTTCCAAGTTCCCGATTTAACGCTTGCCACATCACGTAGCTTTTACTGAGGCTCCCTTCCGCTGTGAGAATGAGGGATGGGGAGAATTTGACATGACGATCGATTTATTCACTACTCCAACGGGAGGCAAGCATAGCATTGCACACGATCTCAACTTTGCCAAGAGCCGCTATGAAGCTAAACATCCAATTACATTCAAAAACCCAAGTCGAGAGTTGATTAATTCATTGAGAGAGACCGGACCAGTTCCAGGAGATGAAAATGGAGCCATTAGAAAGAAGGACGCCGATGGAAAGAAGAGGAAGAGGACTGGCCAGGTAGATATGGAGAAGTTGGCAGAAGGATTAGTTAAATTGCAGGAGGATGACCTCTTGCATGTGGTGCAAATGATTCATGATAATAAGAGCGAGGAAACATATACGAAGAATGATGTTGACTGTAAGTTCGAGTCCAGGCGCTATTAATGAAAGCTGAGGGGGGAATGCTAACGCAAAGAATGCAGTGGGAGAGTTCCATGTCGATTTGTATACATTACCAGACTCATTAGTCAAGATGCTTTGGGATTTCGTCCAGTCCACGCAAGGAAAAGGTTACTAGATAAGGATGATATTTCAACGATTATGGAGAAAGCTAGCAATAATACACACATTTGGGGGAAAGCAATATAGGTATTGAAATTGGATCACGGATGGTTGATGGATGCTTTCATTTATGGCAGCTACTTCGAAAAGCGTTTTTCACAGAACTTTTACGCAAGCAAAGGGAGGACTCATCATTCACAAGACCAACTTCCACGGCGTTCCAATTTTCATCATCGGGCATAGGATGGCATTTCGATTGCTATATTTTTTTAGTTACTTTTTTCCAACTTCATTGAAGGAAGGCGGTAGGGTGTGAGCAGGTGGGCGTACTTTTTCGGACCCATCTTGCAGAAGGTTGCGTTACATGACTTACTTTCGGTCAATATTTGTCTAGGAAGCATAGTGATTGGGACGGTGGATCAGATCAGATCATGGTGGTTCGCGGGATACATAACTGGTAAAATTGAATGAATGGATGAACGAATGGATGGACGAATGGATGGATGGTGGGAGGAAATTGAATAGGAATGAAATGGAATCTTTACAAAGCACTGGTATATTTCATTATGATTTTATGATTTTCATATGTGATTCTATCCATACATTTTTTATCAATCCTGTAGACCACCAGGACTTGGTAGATTGGCTAACTAACAGTAGCCGGGTATCATTCCATTTCCAAACGCCATTTTCCCATATGCTCCTCTAAAATGCTTTATCAAACGACTCCCATAATATTCCTTCAAGATACTCGAGTCTATATCTTTTCACTCGTCATCCCCGAAACTCAACTTTATCTTTTTACCCTTCTTCGCCGCAGCTTTAGGGTTAGTCTTTGATGTAGCTCCCGTTTTACCACTTTCACTCTTCTTCTGATTTCCCGTATCTTTTTTACTCGAGGACTTATTACCACTTTTCTCCTCCTCCTCTTCCTCTTCCTTCTCATTCTTTTCATCCTCCACCCCTCCAATAACCTTCCCAACCTTCCTCTTCTTACCCCCTCCTATCCCTACCGACATCTTCGCATTCTCTTTCTTGTCCATCCCTTCTCCTTCTCCTTCCCCCTCCTGGGTTTCCTTCACTCCCCCTTCTTCTCGTTCCTTCTCCCTTCTCTCCCATTCCTCTTTACTCAACGTCTCGCCGCTCACCTCGTCAAAAACAACGGGCTCGCTTTCCCGCTCTGCGTCTTCGTCAACGGGTTTGCGTGGACGCGAAATGGTGAATTCGTGGCGGCCGTCGGAGGAGGAGGCGTGGTTGGATTGGAGACGTTGGAGGAAGGGGGGGAGGGTGCTGTCGTAGGAGAGGTTTTTGGAGGTTATTTTTGACATGGTGGGGGGTAATGTTGTGATGTTGTGATGTTTGATTTTGGATATTGGATATTGGTGGTGGTATTGATATTGATGCCGATTGCTATCGATATGCGACGAGAGAAGCTTTAAAAATTATACGGCGGGGTAGAGATAGCTTTGGTGCTGTTTTTATACGGATGTCGAGATTACTCGAGATTGAAGTTGAAGTTGGAGAATGATTGTACGGAGGATTATGATTGTATTAGTAAGAAAGTATAACGATTGGCCAATGGGGATAGGTGAATATTTTCCGTAGTTGGGATGGAATAGGAGAACTGGCTTTTTTTTTCAGGATGACTGAAATGGGATGGGATTGAAAACCTCCGATTTGATGAGTGTGGTTTTTGGGGTGGACGATGTATCTTGTACGATGTGGAAAAGAACGGGGTTCTAGAATGACTTTATGTTTATCTGCTTGGGAGTAGATTCGTTATGGTAATCGTATTGTATGTCTTGTATGTTATATATAAGTAAGCTACCTATGAAGCTCACAACTGAGTCAAACATATCAATATCAATGATTAAGGTTATCATGAATCTTCCCACCAAGATATATATTCACTTATCCCCAACTTTGAGGCTGATGGATAGATAATATTCTCCTATTGTTAGAGGATTCTTTCCTAGTAAAATATGAGGCCGTTTACATCTTCGTCCTTCGTCCTTCGCCCATATGCATCTATGTAATAAACTCTCTAGACTCAATTCATTCAGGGGCAATTCAGATATCCTACATCCTACCTACTAGATTGTTATAGAGCAACCAAATCACCTTACTTATTATGTCAAAACTCCCATATAAGATACGTACAGGTATCGAAATGAGGTTTGGATAAGAGGCAATAACTAGGATTACTTTTCTAGCCGTAATTCATCTGGTTCTGTGATTGCTTGTTAGTTGCTATTGGGGGATGAATGTACGAGATATCATTGACTGCCTACCTAGGTAATAGAAGTCAACCTTTCCATTATACAATATCAGTAAGAATTGAAGTTGCCTACCTACCTATCCTATCGTCCAGTAGTCTTCTTGATTCAATTCAATCAGTTTTGTTAGTATTGTTAGGTAGTCTTGTCAATCTTGTCAATCTCGTCTCGTTTCGTTTCGTATAGAACAGCTGAATATCAAACATCAAACATCTTTCTCCTATCATTTCTCTCCCTCACTCATCCATCTCAGGACTTTCCTCTCCACTTTTTACTTACAATTCCCTTAACCTTAACCTAAAAAAATAATCCCACACCTACACCTACACCTACACCTACACCCACACACCACACACCACACGCCAAAATCTGAACACTTCTCTGACCTGACAAACCCTTCCAGAAATACTCCACACCCGCAAATAACCACAGTCCACCTCATCTCAGTTCCCTTTTCTCTAAAACCCCAAGTCGTTCTAGCCCATCCATTGATTGCATTGCAACACACGACAATTCACAATAACGAATTCCTCTGGAAATTTGCATGTCATAATATTTTCAAGTTTCTTCTCGCCATCAACATAACAGATTTATTTCTTTTATGTTGACGGCAGAAACTCCTCGAAATAATCATAGACACGTTGAGGTTATCGCAAAAGTGTTTCTATCTTCGAGGACACCCAAGGTCCAAGTCGCTCGTTATTAGAAAAAGTATCATCGGTTTTTTATTAGAAAGGAATAGCGAGTCTGCCAAAGGAAATACCACTTAGAATCATTTCGATTCGATATTCAATTATACACTCTATTCCAATTACTTTTTGTAATAACATCAAATAATCCAAATACGGCACACACTGGGTAGTGTCCTCTTCTTTTAACGACCTGGGGTTGACATAAATTCCCCCTATCTCGAAATTTTGTCTACGAACGGATCCTCAACTATCTCAACCACAACCACCATGAGTTTCGTTCAGAGGGTGATGAAGCGCATGCCTTCATCAACACAATTACCATTGGATGATGTGAAGGAGAAGCCAAAAACCACATCTAGATTGGCGTTTTTCAGGCGGCCGCTTCGATTAAAGGGCAATTCCAGCATTTCGATACCACTCGGCGTAGTTCTATTATTTCCATGTATTGTCGTTGTATTGATCTTGGTGCTTTTTGTTCGCCATCCTAAATCGGGTGTGGGAATTTTAATGCCAGCTGGAGCACCACCAGCTATCAGGTATGTTTTGGGATCTATCAATCTTTCTTCTCTCTTGAAATACCATGGTCACTAACATTTTTGTGTGATTGTAGGAGGATCAGTGAACAACATGATAAGGTCTTCGTGACGGGATGCGCGGAGCCTGATACAAGTCAACCAAGAGCCAATGCAGCATTCGTTGTGCTAGCAAGAAATAAGGAATTGGAGGGAGTCATTCAATCAGTGAAATCTATCGAAAGGCATTTCAATCGATGGTATCATTACCCCTACGTTTTCCTCAACGATCAAGAATTCAACTCGACATTCAAGGAAGTTATTCAAAACTATACCAGTGCGCCATGTGAATTTGGAACCATCGACCCTAAACATTGGGGGTTCCCAGAATGGATTGATCCTAAAGTTGCCAAAGAGGGTATTGCAAAACAAGGTGATGCTGCAATTATGTATGGTGGTATGGAAAGTTACCATTCTATGTGCAGATTTTATTCAGGGTATGCCCACAAACCACAATTATGAGCTTGAGGGGAATGAGGAAATACTGACAAGAGACCAGATTCTTTTACAAACATGAGCTCTTGGCTAAATATGAGTGGTACTGGCGACTTGAACCAGAAATCAAGTATTTCTGTGATATTACATAGTATGTCTTACTTTCGTGGAGCATCTATAGATCAAGCTAACAAATTTATAGTGATCCTTTCCTTAAGATGATCGACTCGAATAAGACTTATGGTTTCACTATTGCCGTTAAGGAATTGAAGGAAACGGTTCCAAATATCTTCCGTTACGCATCTGCATATAAACGAGTCAATAACATTACATCTCAAGGTCTATGGGAAATGTTCGTCGAGCCTCCTCCTGAGGAGCCAAAAGAGGTCCCTGAAGATGATCCAGCTTACAAAAGACCATTACCTGAGGAAATTCTTCGAGGCGATCCATCTCGCGCATCTTTACCAGAAATTGATCCAGAAGCTATGGAAGGAGAAAAGTACAACATGTGTCATTTCTGGTCGAATTTCGAAATTGCTAGACTTAGTTGGTTCAGAAGTAAGGAATATGAAGACTTCTTCCAAATGATGGATCGCAGTGGTGGATTTTGGATGGAGAGAGTAAGTTAATATCTTGAAGGTTTCCAGTATTAGACTAACAATAAATCAGTGGGGTGATGCACCCATCCATTCCTTAGCCGCTGGTGCTCTCCTCGCCCCTCGCGATATTCATTACTTCCGTGATTTTGGCTATAGACATACAACTATTCAGCATTGCCCAGCAAACGCACCCGCACGTCAAAGAGCGCGCGAACCTTATCTTGAAAAGACAACATTAGACGAAAAGAAACGAAAGGAAGAAGATGAATACTGGGACAATTGGGATCCAGTTAAGGAAAATGGAGTTGGATGTAGATGTAGATGCGACACGGATATTGTGGATGTAGAAGGTAAACAAGGAAGTTGTTTGGCAGAATGGGTAGATGTTGCAGGAGGTTGGGCTAGTCCTTGAGAAGATTAATCGAGGGGTGAACAATAGGATAGGATGTATTGAGGAAATCATGTCATGTCATGAATGATATTGGAAGGGAAGGGATAGGGTTTTAAGAGAACCCTATTTTGGGGAATGGAAACGGAAATGGATGAAGAGTGATGATATGGGGAATCGACTGATGGATGGCTGGATGGATGGATGGGATGGGGAATTGGAATGGGAAATAAATGGGATTGTAAAGGATGTGATGTTGCATATTATCTTTTTTTTTTTTTTTTTAAACTGTTCATTATTCATGATGAGAAATACAAAAATGATTCCTGGTCTGATTTTTGTTTGTGTGGTGTGTGATTTTTGGCGGGGGTTGTGTGTTATCTACCCAGTAGGTAGGCGGTTTGTGAGATGTGAGATGTGAGGTTCGAGATTCTTGGATTTTAGATTTTAGATTTTTCTTAGGACGGGGAAGGATAATAGAAATGAATTAGAATAATGTGAGAATATATTGTTTATGGAATAATGATTGAGTAAGGAATATGTGTATATGGATTTTAGAAAATTGAAATATAGGTAGGTAGTGTTAGAAGTTAAAGTAGGGGTTTGATTTGGGAGTTGAGAAGGTGGTGGAAGTGAAAAGGGGAAGGAAGGAGATGAAGGGGGAGAGGGGAGAGGGGATATGTGAAGTATATGTAGGATTTGGAGATAGGGGGGGAGGGAAGAGTGAGGAGAGTGAGTTAGATAGATAGATAGATAGATTTAGTTGATTGTAATTATTAGAATGGTGGAGATGGAGATGGAGATGGAGATGGAAATGGCGATGAGGTGCATAAGGATTTGGATTGGATATTGGCGTGTATTCTTATTTTTCTTTCGTGTCTGTTTCTTTTGTTTCTTTTCTGTGGCTGAGTTGAGTTGGACTTAGGGGGGGTTGGAGATGTTTGGGGCTTCGGGGCTTCGAGGCTTCGAGGCTTGGGATTGTGAGTTGAAGGCGGATAGTTATTGAGAGTGGATGAGGGGAAAGGGAAGGAAAACAGGGATATGTAAAGTAAAGTAAAGAGATATGCTTGAAATGAGAGAGGGTTTGGGATTGGTATATATATCAAAGAGGAAGAAAAAAAGAAAAAAAGGAAAAAACATCTAGCGAAGAATGAGAAGAGAAATAAAGGGATACTAGGTAGTTTTGAGAGGCGTAGGGGGGATAGGGAGTAAGTGTTATGGATGGTGGATGAAAGGGAATTGGCAGGTGGATAGATGGGGTATAGATATAAATAGTAATGAGCTGAAGAGGGGGAATGCAATTTTGTATGAAAACTGTTAGATAAGTAGGTAGGCAGGCATGAATAGGTAGATAAGCAAGTAAGTAAAGTAGATATAGAGCAAAATTATCACTCATTTCTGAACACTAGGTATGCTTACTGCTTACTATATAACTACCAAAAACTTAGAACAGCAAACTCTGATTCTGAGATTTTATTTGGGGTCCAGATTTTTCAGGATTGAGAGGCGGGATTTATCTTGCGTCTTTATGAATCGGTCGTTGTGTGTTTGGGTTGGTTTGTTGTTATCTATTGAAATTTGAGATTTGAAATTCGATAGTTAGGGAGTTTATACTTGTGCAGAGAGAAAGCGGTAGTATATCAATCGACTGAGCTTGGGAAGATATAATATGTATCTAGGTAATTAGATTAGGAGAAATAGTTTAGATTGTGAATATACGAGATGGTTGGTTTGATGCTTGAGAATTTTATGATATTCTGGGAAGGGGGGTTGGGTAGTAAGGTATGGTATGGTATGGAGGTATGGATGGAGATGTGTAGATAAGTATTTGATCGGGACTATTTCTTTGAAGGTAGTGAAGATAAAAGTTATCTTCAGAATGAATGGATATTCTCCAGAAGTCCTTCTTTTCTTCACGCTGGTTTGTTGAGAGCTGTTTTTGAAAGTCTTGCTGGTGCTGTGAAAAATACTGTATTACCGTTTGAGATGTTTATACATTGTTTCTTAGATTAAGAACTAGAACTAGAAGAATTCTTTGAAATGAGTCTATACACGAGGAACATGTGTCTTGGGGAACATCTTGTAGACTATTCTTTGCAGGGGATCGAATCGTAAAAGCATGCTCAACAATGAGTCTGAGGCAGAGCATTTTAATAGTTCGGAGTCGTCAGGCAATCCAAAGCTTCTAGGCCCCCAGAATTTAAATTGTATCGAAGATTCATATAATCACTCCATCTATTGTGCTGTTCTATTGCTTTCGAAATCCAGATACTGAGAGCTCATATCTAGTCCGTGGCTGTGAGTTCGATTCACACTATATTGATTAACAGAAATAGTTGTGGTGTCAAATATCCTGTTCTACTAACTTTGAAACTACACCCTGGTGCTAAACAAGACAATCATCCGGGTTACTCATAAACCGCAAATGCAGATCCCGAGAAGTGTTGAAGTGAGAAGAGTTCTGATTATCAAGATTATCTTCGGGCGTTGGGATATGTAAGTTGTTCTATCATTCAGTGGATTTGCTACGTTAAGCATACTACGCTCCGAGTACAGATAGAGAGTACTTACAAGGTATAGTACTAGATAGGTTTGATATACAAGAGGAATAGGAGAAGGTAATTGGCGGAAACTAGTGAGTCCATTACAACCCTGCGACTTCCTACAAAATCAAGAAAATAAAAACAAAGATAACTGACATCTGTGGATTGTATTATTAACGTGAGCCCTAATCACTATTAAAATCATCATGAAAGAAGCAGAAAGTCCACACAGATAAACCTTCAGCTCCGCGTTTTCACGATTCAAATGAAAGTTATATCTAGTTCATTACATTTGATGTCGTTGTTACCGGTTATATCCACAAGCGAATCCTCGCCTCATTTTCATTCGCTCCGCTGACATTGCTGTGATCCCCTAATTCTAATTTTTAGCCTCGAAGTATGGCACCGTACCCTAATCTTAGTTTCTGTCGTTCACTGGGAAACGATTTGAAAGAGGAAAACATAGTGGATAATTAGATTCTATCATCTTAATTTTCTCTCTCATCCTTGTGCGGTCTCGGAAGTTGGTTGAAAAGTTGATACGTATGAATGAAAGAGCTGCTCGAGCAGAGGAATGATTTCCATGATTTTGATATTAAACCTCAATAAATATTACCCATGTCATTAGAGAGTAGGATCGAAGCTCAAAAATATATAATCTAGCCTCTTTGAGACAAATAATAGATGTATTTGAGGCTACTTTGTACACATTTCCGGCTATTCGAGTGGATTTTACTGGAGTAATCGAACGACGCATATGTATAGGTGATCGTCTTAAGAAGGTAAAATATGAAATAGTAGATACATTGTATGACTCGGCCAACTCTAAGGAATCTTCTGACTACAGAGCGAAATCGTCGTAAAATTCTTTCGAAGTTACAACATTCTGTGCCCCTTTTAGTCTAAACCAAACCCCAATTCCCTTATCCAGAAGATAGACATTCTTAAACAACCGTCGGCGGTTCAAGAGCTAATTATGAAACTGTCAATGTGAGCCTTGCAATGCCTGTTTGCAGGTGTGCAACATATCCAAACGCATCCCAATTCAGGGTGCTCATTGGAAGATATCAGGAACGGTTCGAAAGCTAGTTATTGGAATGAGTTTCGTTTCTTTTCCACTCTTTACTTTACTTCACTTTGAGATCTCCCGATATGCACTAGCAAATAGTATCTAATCACTAGATAACATAACATTACAGATGTGCAATATACCAAAGTACCTCCTCTTCCAAAGTTCCAAGTCAACGATTCCGTAGAATTTATTAGAGCTATAAATCCCGGGACAGCTCTGAGTTTCCTCCCGAGATGGGATCGAATGATGTTGATTAAGGAGACCCACGACGAAGGTGGAATATTACGGAAATATAAAATTAGTTCGAATAAGTCCCAAGATATATATCACTAGCAATGACATTTCCTCGCCAAGAACTACAGCCTCAAAACTTTCGAGTCACATCTCGTAGACTTTCTTTTACAGACGCTTTTCATCAGACTGATATGTGAATTAACTAATTAACCATCTCCGTACCTAAGACACAAATCCAGCTCCTAACCGGAAGACAACCAAAAGAGATCACTACACAGTATCCGTAACACTCGCAGAAACACAGCAATGTCTTCCATCTAATCAATTTCAAAAAGAAGAAGGAGAAATACTCATTTCTATATCTAATACATGTTCTTCGCTTGAAGACTATGTTTGGGGTTGTTATTTACATATGGCATAATCTTGCGGATGCGGATGCGAATCCATACAGGTTATTAAAAAGTGACCAAGAAAAGATCAGGAATCTATCCATCTACATATTTACCTACCTGTACAGATCGTCCTCTCCCGCACTACCACTCCCTCCAAATCCTGTAACTCATGATCATTCATTCACCTCCTCATCTCCCCATCTCCTCAAAAACACAAATACAACTTCCAATCCCATCTCATCTAACACATACCAACATACCAACATACCAACACACCACCACAATGATACACAAATCTAATCCCAAGACTCCCCTACAGATTAACACTCTTAGAAACTATCCTCCATCCCCCATCCTCCATCTCCATCCCCTACACCCTTTCCAACCTTCAACTTCCTACTCCCTAAACATAACCTTATAAACACATTATCTCAATTTAATCTACTATCATCTTAAACTACATGTTCCCTTCACCTTGTTAATCCATCAAAACCCCCCTTCGAATCACCCGTTCAGATATTCATCCAATTTTCATTTTTCAATTTCTATCTATCCCCAAAACTCCATACCCCTTTCCTCTATTCTCCCCTCCCCTCTTCCCTTTCCCTAAATCCCAAAAGTCATTCTAAATCCTATATAAATAAACACTCATTCATTAGAATACTTATACTACTTTCTAATTCAGTATACAAAAAATGTATTCATTATCCCCACCATCCTCATCTCACCTCCTTTCTCTTTCCCTCTTTTATCTCTACTCCCACTTCTATCTCATTTCTACCCCATGCATCCCATTTAATCTATTCATTACAAAAACCATTTCTGCTCTTTCTCTGCTGAATCCTACACCCCATATCCACCCTATCCAACCCCACTCCGATTCTCATACCATTCCACATCCCCCATCTCACAGCTGTCCCATACCTATCCCACAGCCATCATTCCCCTCTCATACTCCAAGAGAAAAATACCACACCACAACACACTATAGCTCCTTTATCACCCTCATCTCCCTCATCTCCCTCATCTCCCCCCCTCTCTCAGCACCCCTCAAAGCTCAACCACATACCCACCCGTGCTTCCTCTCCAGAATCCTCTCCCAAACCCCTCTCGAAATCTCATCCATCCATTCATTCATCAATTCACTCCACAATTACTTATTCGATCTTATTCGATCTCAATCATTCAACTACTAAAACACCCTGCCATCAAACCATCAAGTCATCAAATCATCCTCTCTCTCTTCTTCCCCTTCCCCCTTCCCCTTTGAATCCCCAATCCCACTCATCCATCCCCTTCAAACCAATACAATCATAATAGCCCAAGAGCTCAAAATCACATAACACAAAAGCAATAATCACACATAGAACTCAATATTTCAAAAGTCATGATATTTATTTATTTCTTTCATCTCCTCATCTCCTCATATTCTCTTTCTTCTTGTTGTTCATCTATACTATCTCATCTAATTTCTAACCTCAAATAATAGACGACTAGATAAACATCGATCCATTAATCCCATTTACCATCGACATACCATACCATACCATCCTATCCTCATATCATAACCACCAATTCCAATACCTATGCTAATTTCATCGTAACATATACACAAATAATCCTCCAAAAAGCATTTCTTTTCAACGCCAATTCGCCTTTATCCCACTTAAGCTCCAATCAGCTCATACTCCGAAGATACCTATACCCATAGCCATCTATATGATTAAGACTTATAATATAATAAAGACATATATTCTTTCAAGCCCACTTTCCTAACAACGCCATTAAACCTGCTCCTGCAACCATGCATCCGAAAGCAAATAGCATCATTTTCATTGAACTTTTACGCATCTCTTGATTGAACATGAATTCATGTGCCATCAATTCCACTAATCCTGTATAGATGAGAATTCCAGCACTGATGGAATCGAATACACCATTGATAATCATAGTCTTTTGACTACCTGGGGCAAATGTTGTACGAACACCCAAGCCAATAGCAATCGCAATAGGTGTTGTAAAACCATAAGCTGCTCCTAAAGCCCATGGCATCCATCCCTTCTTTTTAGGCCAATGAGCCGTGGCAAGTCGTGCTCCAAGACCAAGTCCTTCAAATGTTTGATGGAAAACAAGGACAATGTAAAGGACGTTAAAATCATCACCTGTGACGGCAAGTGTGAGACCGATAAAGATGGAATGAAATATGACACCAAATTCAAGAATGAATAGTGCGGTCATTTGAGCAGCAAAATGGTCGCCATCTTCATGGTGTTCTCGTTGATGTCCGAGGTGATCCTCACCTCCAGGAGGGTATGATAAATCGTCAGGCCGACCCGGAATACTTGATCTACCTCTGGATGGTCCTTCTCCAGATGTCGGTATCCGGGTAATTGAGCTCTCGTGATCATGTTGTTCTAGTACGGCGTTGGAAACTTGAGGGCTATCGCCAGTTTCTCTGTAACTGTTACCATCTGAGGGCGAAGATGTTTTTAATGCGTCAACTTTCTCATCTCGGGTAGTTCGTCTGATAAGATCCCTTGCAGGATCGGCTGCTTCCAGATCATGATCATCTTGTCCAAATACATCAAATCGTGACGCCATGAGCTCAATAAAGAACATGCTAAAAATAGTCATGAGGCAAATACCTTCAGCCCAATCATATTCTGTAATTGCGCCTGTTAAACATGGGGAAGCCAAATTGGCCGAAGCGGGAGCAAGTAACTATAGTTCGATTAGCACAAATGTAGATGAAATTTTCGGAAGCTATCCCAACATGATATGAGAACAAAAGAGAGAGGACTAATACTTACATGTATGAAAGCGGTAGCTATAATAACGCCCGATCCGAAATATTTAGTGATGAAGAATGCTAGAGGTGGAACACTCATTCTTTTCGTTCTCGCAGCAGCGATTGGTAGAAGAGCACCTATGAATTTAGTCAGTCAAAGGTATTCTCGCAAAATGTGAGTTTATGTATTCCAACAAGGAGAAACATACCCATCATGGAACCAAATCCAATCACGAATATGGAAGATATTCGTATACCCATTCGTCCATCATATTCATTTCCACTCCCGCACGTAACTTCAACAGTATATTCCGACATAATCGCCAACTACAACTCCTTCTGCCACTCGCAGATATCCTATCTTCCTGAGTGATCGTCCAACTTATATCTGCCGTCTTCTATGTATTCTCGTCGGATATCTTTAGGGGATTGCCGTATTCCCTGCTAAGCTTGGACGTTGAAAGTAGGCTTAATTATTTGAAAAGCTTCAACAGTATTGAATGTCGTCCAAATGGAGATTTACCGAGGGTAATGATCGAGTAGACAAAGTTAGTTGCAATCGTGTAGCGGTAAATCCAAAGGTTGTATGGTCGTGGGAATCTCCGTAGCTAGTTGAAAAAGTTGGATTAGCAGATTATACATTTATATGGGGTACTTGTCGAGTTTTTAAGAGAGAGATAGGATTGGTAATGAAAAGAAGCAAGTATACCTGGGCAAGTACCTTGTGAGGTAGCTGAATGAAATGTTTGTGAAAACTGGAACAGTCCCAACTCACAATCACAACTTTATTCAATTTATAACACAGCTGAAATGTTATTCAACAAGAGGAAGAAAAGCAATATATAGATATATAGATATATGTTAATGGGTAAGTACTAGGTATGTACAACAAACAGTATATTTATATTTACATGCGATTCTGAGGGGTATCAAAGTATAAAAATATGAAAGCATGAAAAGTATACAAGTGAAGAAAGAAATAGGAAAGGGAAGGAAAGGAAAGGAAAGGAAAGGAAAGGAAAGAAAAGAAAAGATTATTCATTATCTAGTCTTCACTGCAAAGAGGAGGTACGGAGATATATTTGGGATTGTATCATACTATACCTAGAATCTCAAGGAGTGTATCAAAAGGAAAGTCTAAAAGAAAATGCTAGAGGAGAGGGGGAAAAAACAAACGACGAGAGATTCAGTGAGATTCATGAAAATGAGAACCTTGATGGGTAGATACTAGATACAAGGCTAACTCATAATGGTTAAGGCTGATTCCCATTTGTCCAAAACCAGCCTTGGAATTATCAATTCCGATCATTGTGATTGGATATGGAATATGATAAACGTCCGAGAAAAGCTTCAGTCCCTTAAAAAATTAAATATCCTTTTCCAGCTTTTTTCCCTTTTACTTTACTTAGTAATGCGGTCGTTATGCCAGTACAGAGTATGTCGTTTGTCAATACCTGAGTACTTCGTATGCCATGACCATTATTCTTTTTTGTTAGATACTACTAGGTAGATACCGATGGTATAATAGTGTCGCATCAACCGGAAAGACCAATTTCTAGGAAATTACTTCTCGGTCGCCTGCAGCGGCTACGCGCATAACATTTTCTTTTCATCTGGGAGTGACCGGCTCGGATCATTTTATATGTTGGAGTTCGGGTACCAAAAGTACTTGGATGACATTTGACCGATAGTTGATATGTCAAAATGCAGGTGATCCTGTCAAAAGAGAGACATTGATTCAAAGATAAGATGAACTTTCTTCCAAATGACGTTACAACAAGGTAACACTAAATGTACAAAAGTCTGGTGGTGCCGCGTGCACGAAGCGGCCCGTTGCATGTGCTTCGCATTATGTCGATTATCATCATATTGTTAGCTTCCATCTACTAGGTAATATATAAAAATTGTAACCATTCGGGAGACAACAAACGGAAAGGTTTATATCACGTGAATCACATCTGTGGATTATTCTCCCTCAGTCTCCGTGTCTCCATTCAGGACGTGGAGTTTAACAGTATTTCATTCTCGTGTGGATCCTCTTATCTCATTATTCCATTCTCAAGATCGGGGTTGAAATATCTTATCCTACAACCTTGCCTTTTCTATCGTTGGATAGCCTGCTGATTTTATAACAGCCAATGCTTTCATAGATTGATCATCTTATCAAACATTACTGTTCTGTTGCGTTCACAGCCATCCTGTTGACGTACGACTATCGGATCATTCTCCATAGCATCTCATTACGGTGTATCCCTAAAGATGGTGTGAGGAAGTTTCTGATTCCGATATTCGATTGAGATCGAGGAATGATTGCGAAGTTTGCGACACCATAAATCCGATGTCGCCAAGGTAGTCTTCCGAATGACATCTTCAACTCTCAGCCATCCATATTATCAGTACGACATGACACACTGGCATTCTCCAGTGTCTTGGTCGAGACGTTGCTGTACGAGTCTAGTTCTTTTCGGATTTTGCTTGTGTTTCATAAGAATATCAACCTCGCCTGATCTTCCCGAGCTCGCCTAAAGGAAGCGGCACTATATCAGCCCTGTGAAACAAAATGTGTTGGCACTACCTAGGTACTCGAACAACCGAAATGTTCACGAAGAATATTGCAATTCTAGCCCCAAGGCCTTGAACGGTTGATCTCTCCTCTTCATATCAATCGAAGTTCCCAGAGTAAACAATAACTCCTTGACTCTACCCTCCCATACCAAACCAACCTTTAGGTTCTGATCAATTCTTGCTTTTAAAACTCCGGCGACCTCTTCAGGTTTCTTGTCTTTTTCTAAATTCACTTCGTCTAATTTCCATGCAAGCTTTGCTTCCATACTCCTCACTCTGGGCTCCTCGACCGGTGCTTTCATCTTCCACAATTCGCATCCAAGGACCAAATCACTCTCGTAGCTATAGACATTGAAGTCTAACCTTGAACATAGGGATAGGTTCTTGCCTGCTTTTACAGCATACGTCGAACTAATATTTCCCATCAATGGATTGAGCGTCAAAGTGGCTGTCAAAGGTATCCCCTTATGCGCCGGCAATGTGGCAAACCTTCCTCCAACACTAACACCTCCCGATTTGTTCAAAGTTCCATAATAAAGCTCCGCTCCTGCGCTGAATCGTCCATAGAATTTATCATCGATCCTGGACATCTGTTTTGGCGGCTCCGTAATTTCTTTCCTTGGATCCGGCCCAAAATTATACAATCCTCTCAATCCTAATAACCCCCCATCAGTCGAATACAATGTCTCGGTACTATATTTCCCTGTATCATACTGATGCAAAGCTAACATCGTTCCTCCATTTCTCAGCCTACTATCACTAACAGCCGTAATCCTCACTTGCTGCGTCGGACTAATCCTTCTCAAATATAACGCTTCAAGCGTACTCTGCGGTAAATAAAGTCGTCCATAAAGTAATGTATCCCGTTGATCAACTCGTCTACCCCCGTGCCATTGCTCCCACATCCATGATTCATCAACCTTTCTAAGCTCCTGGATTTGTCGATATCCTCGTATTATCTTATATAAATCAATCTTCGCACTCTGCGAAGTGGTACGGAGAGGCAACGAGGAATAAAGGTAGGAGAGAGAGCCATCTACAAGCCCGACACTACCTAGTGCATATGAAGTTGCGAAGTTGGGAGAGCTGAGTGACGAGAGATTAAATCGCAGACCGCCTGGGGTTTCAAAATCCAGAAGTGCTTTATTTCAAAAAAATGTTAGTGAGTTAAAGGACAACAAGCTATGAAAAGAAGCTTCAAACGCAGGTAGACAGTCAAGGTAGGTAGACAAAAAGACGCAGATACCTTTGGCAGTAGCAGTCAACTGCGAATATGAATTCTCATAATTCCATTTCGTCGCATTGTAAAATGCAAATTGCACATAATCCATGAACTCCAACATCTCCGCACAAGCTTGATCTAGAAATCAACACATCAATCTCTGATATTTAGAGAAGAAGAGGAACAAAACTTGTACCAATTCATAAACAAAGTAATAAATAAATCCAATCCAATCGAATCTCATCTATCCAATTGCAGCTCAAAACATAAAAACCCGGAACAACGTTAACCCCCCACTCCGATCCCTGCATAAACTCACCCCACTAAACCTCGATAAGTCTAGTCTGAAATCTTATCAACTATCAATCGCAAGCTTGTGAAAAATAAAAAATTACCTCCATCCATATCGAAAACCGTAATTCTCTATTAAATTTCAACACCTCCTCTCAGCTACACCACCCCTTCTCTCCCAACCACAACCGCCATAACACATAATCAAAATGCCTAAATCCAAGCGCGCGCGCGTCGTTCATCTCACCAAAGTCGATAAAAAAGGAAAGGAGCTTTCGCTCAAACTCTTTGCCAATGTGCGCGAATCGCTCGATAGTTATCAGCATTGTTTTGTGTTTAGTGTGGATAATATGAGGAATACCTATTTGAAAGATGTCAGGAATGAATTGAGTGATTGTCGGTATGTATTGTGTTATTTATTAGGTTCTCGTTTTGATCAATTTGGAGATTCGAGGGATGCTGTCGTTTTGGGGACGATATAATATGATGATGGAAGAGCAGTTGAGCCAAAGCGAAAGAGGAGAAGGCGAAGAAGGATGAATTGTCATGAAGAGCAGGGAAGAGGAAAGCCAATTGAAAACTCGAGCATCAGGAGTCAATTGGATTGGAAATTCTCAACCACCACATCTCTACCACATAAAAAATAATACTAACACTCATCCCCCATCAGACTCTTCTTTGGAAAAACAAAAGTAATGGCCAAAGCCCTCGGCAGCGACGCTTCCTCCGAATATCAACCCAACACCTCCCTCCTCTCTCCCCATCTAGTCGGCAACGTTGGACTTCTCTTCACCAACCGCGAACCCTCCTCCATCATCACTTTCTTCCAAGATCTCTCCAAAACAGATTTCGCTCGTGCCGGCACAGAAGCTAGCAGAAACTTCACTATTCCCGCAGGAATAGTCTACAGTATGGGAGGAGAGATCGCCGCCGAGAACGATGTCCCCATGGCGCATAGTTTGGAACCAGAATTGAGAAGATTGAATGTACCGACTACCTTGACTAAGGGAAAGATTACTTTAGAGAATCCTTACTGTGTCTGCAATGAAGGTGATGTGTTGGATAGTAGGCAAACAAGATTATTGAAGTTGTTTGGTGTGGCTACTGCAGATTTCAGTGTGCAATTACTTGCGTAAGTCTTCATTCATTTTCTCTTCACATAATTGTTTTCTAATTTTGAAATAGATACTGGAGTGCATCCAATCAAGAAGTAACAGAGATAGAGGCTACGGAAATGAGCGAGTAAAAATATTAAAGAAAGCAAAAAAGGCATTTCGGATCGTCGTTTCTGTTCTAAACTATCATACAGTCAAAAGAAGACTAGACTATGAGGCGTTTACCGGCGCCACGTTTTTGTTATGGAATATATGTGTACTTCAAAAATTAAAACAGCAATTGCCTGAGTGCTATGCCTGAGCTATCCATCTTACCCCTTGAACTTCATATTTCCTCCTTTGATCATACAAACAGTATTCCCAGCTAAATGACAAATTTGCAAAAGCACTAAAACGAGGATGGTCAGGTAATACCTTTTTCTTACCTCTGATCGTACCTCCCATGATCAAAGTAAGCCCCAAATGCGTAAAAGAAAAACCAACCACATCATACCAAACCATTCAAGAGAAATGTCGGATTGCTGAGTGTCGAAAATGTTGTAGAGCCCTTTTTAACATGTAAAGTTATCATGTGGGAAAAGGTTGGTCGTAAGTGAAAACTGCTTTTTGTCCGTACTATGAAAACGCCGTCGAAAAGCATGCAAGTAGATTAGGCGACAACACTACCTTGGGTGAAAACTTGACATCGAAGAACCGCTTACCCCTGTTGAGGAAGGGAGAAAAGATGGAAGATTCGAAGAAAACCCACCACAAGACTGTTGAACCCACCAGCCAGTCTCATTGTATCTAATACCTTCGCAATTTGCGAGGATCCTCCTCATAACCATTACTGTCATAAGGTCTCTTTCGTGAATCGTCTTCGCGTGGCCGTCCGCCATATCCTCCATCTCTAGGTCCATCTCTGGGTCCATCTCTATCACGGTATCCACTACCATCTCGGGGTCTTACCGGCTCCATATTACTGCCACTACCTCCACGAGGAGGACCTCCATCGCGATCACCATAGCCACGATTGCTGTTGCCACGGTATCCGCCGGATCTGTCATCATATGAGCGACCTCCACGAGATTCATACCCACCACTTGATCCTCCAGGACCATTTCGATCTGGTGATCCTGCTCCAAAGCCTCCACCCCCTCTTCCACCATAGCTACCACCCCCATTGAAACCTCCGCGACTACCACCTCCTGGGCCAGCTGGTGCGTTAGTAGGAGCATAGCCATTGGATCCTCCACCTCCATACCCACCACGATCACCTCTATCACCGAATCCTCCACGGCCTTGGAAGCCAATTCCTCCTCGTCCACCACCACCCCCTCCAAATCCACCTCGATCGAAACCTCCTCTAAATCCACCACGACCTCTGCCTCCATCAAAACCACCTCGGAAGCCACCTCGGAAACCGCCAGGGCCTCCAGGAGGACCATTGAATCCACCTGGACCCATTGGTCGTGAAGAAGCAGACTTTGTATATCCACGACCTCCAAGACCACCTCCGAGACGACGTGGTAGCCAACCTTTTACGGTTCGACCTCTTTCGACATCTACCTTGATTCGACGATCTTTAATCCTGATACCGTCACAGTTTTCTAAACCAGCTATTCACGAAGCGCGAGCAAGGCGCGTTTGTCAGTCATTTACCCATATTCATATACCTTGATCTGGGTAACAGGAAGAAAGGAAAAGCGAAAACAAGAAGTGGGATAACCAAATCTTTATGCCAATTGTGCATTTGAACAATTTGTTTATGGGGAATATGGGGTTATGTTCGGCTTTACCTCTCATGTCCTTCTCTCGTTCGAAAACTACAAATGCGTAACCGCGATGCTTTTTGATCTTCTTTCCCGGCTTTTCATGTTGATGAGTATCAACAACTATGCGAATCTGTAAAACAAAAAGGTTAACATAATATACTCAGCAGAATAATTAAAGTAAGCTTACTCTCTCGATGGGTCCAAATCGACCAAACTCGCGCTCCAAGTCCTTTTCAGTGGCATCATAATCCAATCGACTGACAATAAGTGTTTTGAAAGCATCTCCTCGAATATTTGGATCCTCAGATGGTTTGACTACACAAGCAAAAACATTAGCAATGGTTCAAGAAATTCTAGAAGAATAAGAGGGTGATGAAATAGTGATGTAGGACATAAAGGGTGGCCCTCACATAATTTTGGGGCTTCCTGAATAATCTTTTCGTGTGCGGCCTTCTTCTCCAGCTTAACACGGTCTTTTCTCTGAAGCCAGCTCTCGGTGGGCTCGTAAACATCAGTCTCCTTGTACTCCTGAAGAGCTGGGAGAAAGGCAGCAAGGCCAGAGATATTGGCAGTTTTGCGATCCTCTGGGGCGAAGTCTGAAGGCGGAACCCATCGCAAAGGGGGTCGAGGCGCGAAAAGCGCAAGGAGATTTGGTGGGAGTTTATCGGTCATTGTGGGCTATTAATGATTCCCAAAGTCTTCGCAATGATGAATTTACAGTCTTTAGGATAACTGCAAAACAATGCTGCTGAACTATATGATGAAGATAATTGTGAGGAATTGTGTCGCGTCGCAGCAATCAGGACGCCTAATGGTAACCTGAGATTTGAGCTCCTAAGCTTGAAATATCGTATCCACGTGACCAAGAATTTATTTCACTTGAACCTCAATATGCCGAATGCTGTCTGAATTTTGGAATTAATGTTTTGACGTCAGCACAACAGTCAAAATGAGGATTACAGGATTAAGGAAAACAACCATTGGCCAGGTATGCATATAATCAGTTCTTGCAGGCAATTCTAGATTGCTAACATCCCAACCAGAATGGTGTCGGCGCCTTCATTCTCCAATGTACAAAAATGGATTTTCATTACTGCGATTGGGCTGGCAGTTCTAAGGGCATGAAGTAAGTTGTATTCTCGAACTTTGAAGTTGCTCCAATGCTTACACTGCCACAGTACCTTCATCAAAAATTCCTTGCCGGGCTTCGCGAAAGCCAATCCTCAAATCGAAATTACTGTCTCCCCTCGACCCGCCAAACACCCAGTCATTATTGGTCATTATATCAATGGTCGCGAGAAGGCCATTTGCGTCAAAAATCTAGAAATGGGACAAATATTAAAGAAGGCAGAGCTGCTCAGAGATGCGAGTGGAGAAAAGCTAAAGAGAGTCAAGAAGCCCGTGAAGAGTATCAACGAGAGTGTTAGAGGTATTTGGAGTCCTTATCATGGTGGTGGAATTAAGGTTTGAGGGGGGGCACATAAGGAAGATTGTTGTATTATACATAACAGCATTACTGGCGTTAAGGATAGGAAATCATGGGTTCCGATAGTCCTATGTCGAAGATCTCGACTGTATGAATGTTATGGTTATGGTTATGAGTTGAGTAACTTATTGAAGCTACGCTTTTCTACATATTATCGACATTTTTGTCGATGCTAGCATCTGATCAACCTCGTTGTCTTCCCATTCAGTCATTTCGCGGGCTTCATTGTCACAATAATGATTGGCAGTGAGTGTAAGTCCGGTTATGCCAGGAACTAGTGCCTTCAGAAATATACAAGACATTTATCATAAAAATGGATATCAAAACATTGAGGATTGGATCACCACCATTGGATCTGAGTGAAAAACATGGGTGCTGCCCAAAGTATGAAGAGTGTTGTGCATGTACGCTTGCTATGATAGACCCCGTCAAATTACCTGCCAGTTTTCAGATCAAATATTCCGAAACCTTGTATAATACTTCAAATCTTACTGTCACCTTTCACAGATCTATCAATACATTAGAATTCTCACATATAACGAGCATGAGACTAGAAGTGGCTTCAAGGTAGTGGAAATTTCCTGAAAACATATCATACTGGCAGGACTTTTTTTATTGCCTGGTAGGGTTGAATGCCCAATTTACAGTCGTAATTCATGAAATCCTAAAACCACTTACAAGTGGCTGTTGATAATATCAACGAAAGCTGGCTTCAATGAAGCACCGCCAACCAAGAATCCGTCAATATCCTCTTGCTTGCTCAAATCCTTGCAGTTCTTCTCGCTAACACTTCCACCGTAGATGATTCTGGTCTCCTCTGCAGCCTTCTCGCTAACCTCCTTCTTCAACCAGGAACGAATAGCGGCGTGTACCTCTTGTGCTTGTTCGGTGGAAGCAACCTTTCCGGTACCAATAGCCCAGATTGGCTCATATGCAATGACGATCTTTGACCAGTCTTGAACCTTATCCTTAACGGCCTTCAATTGTGCGGTAACAACCTCGATTGTCTTGTTAGACTCTCTTTGCTCAAGGGTCTCTCCGCAGCAGAAAATAACACCGACTCCTCCATCAAGAGCAGCCTTGGTCTTGCATGCTACAAATGAATCATCTTCTTGGAGAATGACACGACGCTCAGAGTGTCCGAGAAGTGTCCAGGTGATGTTGCTGTCCTTGAGTTGCTCAACGGAGATCTCACCAGTGAAAGCTCCATTTGGCTTATCGAAAACGTTTTGTGCTGCGACCTCAAGTCCAGGTCTCAAGTGCTCGCGGGTAAGGAGAAGGTAAAGAGCAGGTGGAGCAATGACAACCTCTAATTAAATAAAGTGTTAGCAAAATTCTAGAATGAAATGTAGGAGCTTGATAGAGGGGTATGTAGGGTCAACAAATTCCCCTCCATCCTCAACAAATGGATGAACATAAACTAAGGTAGATACATACCGGTATTTGGGTCCAACTTAGCATCGTTCAAGTTTCCAACAATCTTCTTAATGGAATCAACAGATCCATTCCTGATGAGAGCAAAAAATTAGCTGAAATCCTTTTGCTTGGTGGGGGGAGAAAGTAAACAAAAGCTCTCACATCTTGAAGTTACCTCCGACGAAGAATTGACGAGGCATGATTGCTAGTTTTCTGGTAATACGAAAAATGGTTTAGATGGGTTTGGGTATAAGTTGATTTTGGATGAAATGGAAATTGTCTTTTTGATATGATTGTTTTACTTGTAGAAGTTTTGTATGAACTGATATCAAACTTCTTTTGAATCGGTAGGACTCGGAGTGGGGTGAGCTCTCGGCGGGACCTGACTCTCTATAGAAATCTAAAACCCCGCCAGAAATCGTCATTGGACCCAAAAAAATGTACGGAAACTTGCATGTATTATGTATACCAGGCTCAATTTTCTCCCGCCGGTAACCTCTACATCAAATCGAAAATGGTATCAAGGCATTATTGTTGGATCAATGAAACAAATCAGCCATTCATCTTCTGCCATCTGTATCATTATGCCGCTATGGTTTCAAATACCTCTACGAAGTACATCAATCTACCTGTTCAAAAGAATCATGGAAACATTGACGACATCGGACCTCCTCTCGTTTTGAACATACAATTGCTATCAAGGTTGTTTCCTTCAAATCCAATTGCAAGCTTGATAAAATGATCAAGCCTCAATGAAACAACGTTGCTTCAATAATTGGTCACAATGACATGATGGCCGAGATTGGCTTGATTCATCTCACCGAGACTGCCAATGAATTGACCTCTCGTGATGTTTCAATGGACCGAAATGCATTGACTCGGGACCACTGATTGTACAAAATATTGGGCACCAATGTGCTCAACTCATCTCACGGCATGGAACAATCAATCCAAAAATGCCATTCATATAAGAACTCAACTTCCCGTATGGTTCCAAGGCTCACAATTAGCTCGCAGTTGGCTCACAATTAACGCGATTCACTTATACTTCATGTTGACAGAAAGAGAAGATTCCAAAAAGTAGGAGGTTCATTTAAATAACTTTTGATGCCACGTGTATCTAGTACATAGAGATGCACTTTATTATCATCAGTCGTCAAATCGTCCATTGTCCTTCTAGGCCAAAGATATAAAGTCCTGCGCCGTTGGTCCATCCATTTACCATAAACCAACACCAATTTCCCAGCAGCAAATGATACACAGCAATTATTACTAACTCATCCATCACATCAATCTTCAAGACTGAAAACATCAAAATAATAACACAAGGTCTCAAACTTTAAAGAAAGCAAGGTAAGGTTATCCAAAAGCATACAGCTGAAATGACAGATCTCTCAACTATGCGTACGCACTATCACTGCTATAACTGGAACTATACCGATGTCGTGGTGGACTTCTTGGAGTGAATGGATGATGGCGAAATTGAGGGATTTGAGGGCGAAGACCTGTGAATGGGATCCTAGTTGTGGTTGAATCTCGATCAATGTAGCTCTCAGCGTCAGAAAAGCGACGTCTATAAGTGGTCTCTCGTGGAACTGATCTCACATTCCGGATAATAAGAGGTGGAGAATCATCCTCATATAGGTCATCAAGGTGTCTTTCATTGTATAGGTCATCTCGATATCGAGGTGTGGGCCTTGAATATTGATGTTCTCTATATCGAGGAGCTTCTATCATTGGGAGTTCTGCATGTTGACGCGCAGGATATCTTGGCGCTATGGTATCATATTCAAGTTCGCGACGGCCGGCAGGTACCACAGCTCTAGATGGCTCATCAATAATGATCGGTCGGTGCGACTGAGAAAGGTAATACTGAGCAGCAGCCCTTTCTTCTTCTCTACCCTGTCGAAATGCTTGTGCAATGGCATTGGGAGCGGAAAGTGGGACAGCTTCTCTGGTATAAGGAGATTCTGGATGACTGCCCCTTCGAAATTCTTGAAATATTGGCTCAGGTGACTCGCTTCTGTGGACGTAATATTTCTTATGGTGCCCCCGTGGACGACGTTTACTTTGGCTACGACCTCGTCTACTGCGTGAACTATACTTCTTTGAGCGCCCATTGGAATGAGAACTAATGCTAGTAACCAAAGAACTACTGATGGTCGACGCTCCAGTAGAGAACGTGTCGCTATCAGATTCGGATTCAGAATTCGAGTCTGACTGATAGCCAGTCGGTCTTTGTCTGCTTCTGCTTCTTGATCGGCCACGATTTCCGCCCTTTTGACCAGACGTATGAGGAATTCCTATAGGAGCTTGAGGTTGCCCATTCGGATTGGGCGGAGCGTTTTGCGGTCTGAGTTGAGGTAGACATTGAGGTTGAGGTTGAGGTTGAGGTTGAGGTTGCATTGGAGGTCTGGTCAAGTGTGCTAATTTTTCTTGTTTTTGCCTGTCGATGATGGTGAAAAGCGCGGTGGCATTAACTTCATCTCTGGGCGAACGTTTTACTATGACGGTGATCAAAACAGTTTCTCTTACTTTGTTGGAAGACCTCTCTCTTCTATCAAGCTGAACAAGGGACCAATCAAAGTGTTGATCCGATTCCTCGGTTTTCAACCGATCCAGAAGTTTGTTTACTTGGCCCTGCTGATTCGGATATAAAGCTCCTTTTTTATCTGTTATTGTTTGTGAGGAGTCCTTCAATTTTTTCAACTGTGCAACAATATCCTCTTGTGATAAAGCCTCTTCAGTTACCACAGCTTTTGCCCAGGTGGATTTTTCTTTTCCAGTCGGTACAACTTTTCTAATTGAAAAGACCGTGTGTGTCGTCAACAACTTTCTGTACGCTGCATCGTCAAGTGGTCGTTTCTCTGAGGCGTTCAGATCCACTACGTGGGAAGATTCATATCGTGGTCGCATAGGCATTTGCATTTGCGGCAGAGGCTGACCACGTCCGCCAGGTGGGGGACCACCTTGTCCTGGATGACCTTGGTGAGCTGGATGACCTGGGGGAGGTCCCTGAAAATTCGGATGAGGTCCTGGTCTACCTCCTCCTTGTGGATGAGGATGGGGTCCCGGAGCACCACGTCCCATTGCTCCTAGCTTTTGTGTTAACTATGCCATTGGTTGATGAAACAAAATTATCGAAGAAGCTTACCAAGAGGTGGAGGCGGTGGAATACCAGGCTGTGGATGGCTCATTTCGACGACGCCGTAGTAATTATCGGTCGAAAATTGACGTGAGTCTTAAGATAAGGCTTTCGTGAAAGGATTGAATAATATCAAGAATCGATGATTTAAGATTACGAGCTTTGAAAGGGAATGCGGGCAACAGCGGGGCTATAACTAAAATTTAAAGTTGGGGGTTTAAGCCGCAATTGCTTTGGGACACCGGAAAGCTAGGTATGTAGATAGCCAAGTGAGGCTTTATGAAGATCTTGAATTGAAAAAGGAAAGTGCGAAGATTTACATTATCAGCACTTTTGTTTTCTCTAGGTTTAATTTTGGAATGAGGGGGTGGAATCAATAGATGAGGTAGTGTTACACTAATTAAAAGTCACCGAGTAGGAGTGCCACAAGACAGCAAAACAGTGTAAAGAATTCCTCATTCAATGACCCCTTCGGGTTTACTGGATGGATTGTATTATCAACAAGGTATTTGCCATATCTAACGCCCGGTTTAACTCTCTCATGCAATCAGGCTTTAGCTTACGAACCTTTTTCAAGGTCTATGCAGAAGGCTATGCTCGCCCTGTGTCTAGGGCTCTACAATCTATCGGGGCGAAATTGGTAGGCAGATTTCGAAGAATCCTAGATTGATCCCAAGGTAACACCGATCTATCAATCAGTATCGCGCATCATAGAGTGTTACACCCGCGAAATACATTCCACGCTTTACGCACGCTCATACACAAATCATACTCTATTCGAAGATTAGATTGAATCTTTGGAATATTTCGTGCCATATCCTATTCTGAACAAAATAAGATATCAGACTATCTACAACAGCAACACAGACATAAGTAACTGGAACTTTTTTCTATTCGAAATGTGGGGAACCAGGTTGACGAAGTTTTTCGCAAATCTAAACGAGGTAGGATGCGAACCATCTTGCGAACCTTTTGCCTTCAATTGTATGAACGAACCACAAGATACCACACGACAAATCAAGTCACTGGATGCTTATTTTCTGGTCGGGATCGCGAAGCTTCTCGGTGAAGGCACGGTCAAGCGATAGGATGAATCTATAAAACCTGCTTTGACTTGGCCACAGCAGAAGGGAAGTAAACTGGGCGTTATTGAAAGATCAATTGACGAATCATTACACTACTTACCGCGCAAACAGGCGATGTGTTGAAACTCATCCAGGGATACTCCATGATTTGAGCTCAAATTAAGCCATGCTTGAATAACAAAAGACTGTTCTTGAGTCTCTGACCTCTTTTTGAAGATCCATATGCAGTCGCGTTTTATATTGTCAAAGTCATGAAGTATGTAAAGGTATGTATGTTGTACAGGTAGCTTATATGCCACGATATCGCTGACTGCCTCATAGTTTTAAGCATGGTATTTAGCACAGCCTGCATGGCGCTCCGCCCCCATTTCGAAGGATCGTGGCGTTATGAAGCATTCGTCAATGGTCACCCAGATGCAACGAAGTGTTGTTCAGTGTAACTCTATGTATGCACTTCGAATCTCTAAAAGCTTTGATCGTTGAATACACTGCAGGCAGACACCATCAAAGCTACGCTAAATCTCGGGTTCAAGTGCAAAAAGAAATGCGAATTTTCGTTTTCCCCTTGGATTATAAATGCACTTAATGCTGACAGCAGGGTGATTATGGGAAGTCATAATTACCCCGCATATCTTTCTCATTGTTAAACCACTCACACCCCTCCCGAGATATCTCCTTGGTCAATCGATTCAACCACTATATGACCGGGTTCGATCCTACTTGATTGATAGTGATTACAATGTTTTTCCAATTTACTCATCCCCACCGCTTGCATACCGAGTTCCTAAATGCATAGCAAGCTCTGTGAATCTGTCCATTCAAGCGTTGCACACATGCATCTTATAGTGGGGAACAGGTCATCCCAAGTTGCACAAATACATTGGTCGGCGTGAGAGAACCCAGATAAGATGACTTTAAAGACCTGTTCCTCGGGTCTCACGGGATAACACATTATTTATGTCAAATTCTAACACTTTTGAAAAATGATGGATTTATGTATGGACAATCAGATCATTCTTGATCTGCATTTACAAAACATCGCATACATCTCAGGCAGGCTCGTCCTTATTGGTATTAGACGAGTTGAATCCTTTAGGTATTTATTGAGCCTCAATAAGTTTCAGCTCTATTTCCCATTATAATCTCGAGAAGCCGGGCGCTGAATTTAGTATCACATTGTCCATGTCACTAAAGCTCTACCCACAGAGATGACGATGTCCAGTTGTAACTTTCCAATTGGAAGGGCTGATGTTACATGACCATGACTGGTAGCTAAATCATTTTCTCGTGTTTCCGATTGTTTCATATCAAGCCACGATCTTTCAACCAAGTGGTTCAAATCATCAGCGCTTCCATCACTGTCGCATGTTTCAACTACCTAGGTATCTATTAACAATCAATAAATATTAGAATATTATATCTCTCTCCTCATGTTCATACTCTCCAAAAATAATATAGCGTTTAACTTGATAGAGAAGTCTCTATCTACTATCTACTCCCTCGGGGATACATTAACGATGCGATTGGATACCATAGACTCATAGTAACTGCATACATCTACGCATGCATGTATATCGCTTCCCTTAGTCCACAGTCCAAATAGTCTATCCATACCTACCTACATTAGAGACATTAATCTTCTAAGCGCTAATTCTCAATCATAATCCACAATCGAAATAAAAAGCTGAATGAATGAATACTAACGCATGGTCCATGCAATGACGGGTAGAACGATGCATTTCCCATGTGGTAAGTGGAGATTCATTGGGATGGCGTTTATGTCTTGTATTGTTTTTTCTTTCTTATTTTTAAAAAGAAAAACTTACACCTTCTCGGTGAGGTGAAGCTAGGAGAGTAGTCACATGGGTAGCTCCCGATTTGCATGCGCGAATCTTCCCGCGCTGGACTGAGGATGAGATGATATGATTTGGATGTTTGGTTGAGTGTGGCGAGTTATCGGGCGTTGTCCTGTTTCGAGTTGGGAAAATTGTTATCTTATTGGTGGTTGATGAGAGATGAGATTTCTGCTTGTGTTGTATAGTATTGTATTGCGAGGCTGTGTGGCTTATACGAGTCAATTGTTGATTTATTAGGATTGAATGCTTCTTGTACTTTACACCTTTACACCTTTATACCTTGAAGTATGGCATGGAGGGTGTCAAAGTATGGCATCTCACAGGAGAGAAATTAGTAGATTCAAGGAGGTTTTGGTTGCATTCAGAAAGTGATGAAGTCATTCTTGATTTTGGTGTTCATTTGGGAAAGGAGAGATACTTGCTCTGTGTTTGTCCTAATCCAACTATTTGAATCTCTTGCTCCCTTGGCATTTTTGGATCGTTTCCTTCCTCCTTTTTCATTCATACCTGCTTCATTGCGCGCGCTCTCTCTCTCTCTCCTTTCTCCTTGCACGCAACCTATTTAAATAATCCAACTTGACATCCCCACTTATTCGACATAGTCAGTGTCAACCATTCCGTGAAGGGGTTATGGTCTCTTGCTTCCATTCTAGAGAAAGCTTGCAGAATACGGATCGTGGTATATGATGCTTCTATTCTCCTTGTCAGTTTTTCATCTCATCTGGAAATATGAAACAGAGAACGATCCCAAGCTCAAGATACATGTATGAGGAAACAACATACCCGTCAGTGCAAATTGCTGTCCAATACAGATACGCGGTCCTCCACTAAATGCGATATATTCCCAGCTTCACATCATAAGTTAGTTAGGTTTCTTATCATTGAAATTCGACATCAAACTTCAATTACATACCCCACTCTCAATTTCTCCCACCTCTCAGGTCGGAACTCGTCGGCATCTTCACCGTAGATATCCTTTCTTCGATGCAATACGTAGGAACTGTATTGTACCAAAGTCCCCTTCTTAACCATGGTTGGAGATCTTTCATCGGGTCCGCCGCCTCGAGGAAGTACCGTGTCTCGTATTGCGACACGAGTTGAAGTCGGGACGATGGGGTAGAGTCGCATTGCTTGGGTGTGTTAGTTATCTTTCTGGAGACGGAGATGGAGAGACAAGACAAATCAAGGAAACAAGAAACTAACTCTCATTTATACACCATTTCAAATACTTCATATCCTTAATCTCCTCAAAAGTTGGAGATCTCCCTTCTAGACCCATAATCTCTTTTCTTAATTTCTCAAGGACATTCTGTTCACGTGAAAGTATCATGAAGAGAATGGTAAGTAAACTTGCAGTAGTATCACGTCCGGCGAGTAGAATGTTGAGTAACTCTGCTTGAATTTTGGAGGCGCTGTAGCCGGATTTGGCGAGTTGCTCAAGAAAGATGTAGCGGTCTTGATCTGTGGATTCGGATTTTTGAGAAGGGGCGGAGGTCTGAAGAGCGAGGGCTTTGTCTACGTAAGTGCGGACGTAGGAGTGGACATATTTTATAGAATCTTGGTATTTTTTGTTGGGGAAGAGAGTGACTAGTTTACCCACTGATTATTGGTCAGTATCTTGTGTTTTTTTGTGAAGCATGACGGGTAAAAGGGGAGCGCTTAGAGATTTAGGTTTTACTTACGACGAACTTGTTTGCCGGTCTGTTCACCAAGCTGTAAAAGTTAGCACAATTACTTTTAATAGATGCTAATAGAGCTCACAACTTACATAATCATAAGCTTCCGAGTATCTATGCCCAGGCGAATCAACCTTTGTTTCATCCAATGTCTCTGTACTTTCACCGAAAAGGAATTCCGTAGCTAAATCTCCAACATCAGTACATCATATTCCCATTCTCTCATCGTCCTTTCCTCTCTCTACCCGAAAAAAGAAAACTCACCTGAATCAATTGTCAACATGAAAAACAATTTTGACAAATCCACCGTATAGCCATTCTCCGGAATCCTCTTGATCAATTTCTGAATATGTCTCTCGAAAATATCCAAATCAGCAACCTGGCTCCTCACAAAATTCGGTCGTAGCATCGCTCGAGAGTGTTCCCATTCTGTTCCATCCAAGATGAAAATCCCCTTTCCAAAGATAGGCATCATAGCAGTTTTCCTCCGCGATGATAACTCGAAATCTTTAAATCCGGTAGCCAATACCGTTTTGATATTTTCCGTATCAACAGTATTGATAGTTTTCGTGCCGAGAAATATAGAGGAATAAGTGTGCACACCGAGTGATTGAAAACGTTTCTGGGTCGTTTCGATGAATTTACCTTTTCGCGCCGCGAGAATATTGGAGACGAAGAGGTCGAGTCCGTAGATGGGATCTTTGTGGGGGTAGGAGGCGGGAGGGAGACAGTGGTTTTGTTTGGCGAATTTTCTTCGTTGGTTGGAGAGGAGGATTTTTTGGATGAGGGTGTAGAGGAGAAAGGTGGTGCTTAGGATGAAGAAGATGCTGGTTGTGAGGGATTTGCTGGGGGAGAATTGATCCATGATGGATGGATGATTGGTCTTCATATTGGTAGATTGTTTGGATGGTTGGTGGATGATGTGTTACTTGATGACTGATGCAGGAAAAGTGCAAGAGCAACCCGGGCACGAACGCTAATTTGCCCGGAATATATCTGCAAAAAGACTGGACAGTCGCCTTTAATCAATCATAGATAGACAAGACACAAACTTCCTGACCTTCAGATAGATGAAAACTATCTCATTCCAAACCGCCTCACAAAACGCTCAAGGAGAGAAACGCTTCAATTAAGTATGAGAATCAAAAGCACTACGTTAGCTCCAGTAATGTGTTGATGTGGGCGATTCTTTATACTTAGAAAACATTTTAGGCTCACTAATCTTGTAAAGTAGTACCTACTTAGTATGTGACAGCACCCAAAACCCCTCACGACGTCACTCCACTATATCCCGATCGGTCCTCGGCAATAGTCCTTGTGGAAACCGGACCAATGAACCCACATATTTATAAATCAAACCAACCCGGTCGAATTAGATGCATGCCCGATATCTCTTGTATCCGGTAGATCCTTTTATCTATTGGTGGTGCGAGGAGTACAAGCATTACATATTGAAGAAAAGAAATGCCGATCGCTGGAGCTAATAATGTTCACCCGACTACGAAGGGTATCACATCAGTCAACTTCCTCGAATCAGAGCCAAGTCAGTCATGTCAAATTTAGATTAGATCAAGTAAAACATATTCTCATCATTCTCATTTTTAATCTCAAAATTCAGTTTATTGTATTTAATTCCTCTCAAATACATTTAGTAAAAGGTGCCCCTATCACAACACAAGAAAATGTAGTTAAAAAAGATTTCCCTCATCCGTCCATTCCATCTCATCCATCTACCCACGCTTCACCTCCCCTATGCACTTTGGGGGAGATAAAATGATAAAATGCATCCCACAATACAAGAAACAATTTCGCATAGCACCGTCTGCCCACCCGCTACCATAGTGCACTAATAAGCCCCCTAAAGTCCATCGAAAAATAATGGCCAAAAAAATAACTCCTTCGCCTGAAAAGATATCATTAACTTAAACCCCAAAGAACGATAAACAATGGTGACGATAGAGACGGAAGGAATTATAAAAATTGATGAATGGATGAATGGATAGACGAATGAAGAAAAGTATGACAAATGAGATAGGTTTGGAAGTTGTCCTGGCAGCCGTTAGACATTCTTTGCCGAAAATGAAGGAAAAACGGATCTTGTTTCTTTTATCGAGTTAGGCGAAAGTAAAATTCAAGAAGAGGCATGAGTTCGTAAAAGTTATTTAAGATTGTGATTGCATCTAGAAAATTGATCGATGATTAAAAAATTATGTCTGTTGAGTTGGTTCGGTTGGCCTTTGGCTAGTTCGGCTTGGAGCACGATGTGTCTGTCCATAAGAGCCTGATGCCGCACTCATAGTTCGGCGACCTTTAGGAGTTTCATGATGAAGATGGCCGACATCGTGTTTGCCTATCACCAAGTTAGATAAATCTTTGGATACAACATTACAAGTAACACTTACCATCGCAACATGCTCGTACGTTCTCTAATCTGTCAGATTCCCGATCCTCTCTTTCGATTTGTTCTCTCAAATCCTCAGCACTATCGTGAACCTCACTAGCTTCATAGATACTTTGGGCCCCATTAACACTTCGGCTTCTTCGACCAGAGAAAGATCTATTTCCATCACCAGGCAATAGGTAATTGCTCAGTCGAGAGAAAGTGTTTGAAGCTAAAGTTGGTCTTGAAGGTCTTGATGTCAATCGAGGATGCATGGTAGAATATCTTCTATCCTTGCTTATTGGCGAGTCATTACGAGTAGTTCTACTGTTGTATGATGAAAGGGATGGAGCTCCTCGTCTGCTACCTAGGTGTGCATGACCATATCCAGGATTGAATTCATCAACATCTTCGCTTGTCAGCGCTCCTGAGACTTCAACAGTATCAGTCACAGCATCTTCTCCTGTGCGCAGAAGCAAGTATGAGAGTGCGTTGAACCAAGTTTCATGACGTTGTCCTGTGCTGGCAGTAAATTGAACAGTTCGACCAGGTGTTAAGATAACCAAGCTCTTACGATGCAATCCAGGTGGCATGGGATTATCATCAGTTACAACTCGAACAGCTTCGATGGCTACACTCTTTGCCTTTAGCTCCGAACGACCAGCAGTTGAAGGATCTCTATCACTCCAATACAATGTTCTTGTATATGGATGAACCCAGAAATAACGTCGATGACGATTTTCTGACATTCCACCACGACCAGCTTTGCGAGTATATTTCCAAAGATATTCACCAATCATAGTTTGAGTAATAGCATTAATCATCCTTGGATCGGTACTTGGCTCTACGCCTTGTGGCATTGGAACTCCAGCACGTAGATTGAAGCGAGTATCCACCTCAGATGCGAATGAAGACACCGAGGAGTGTCTTGATCTTCCTGTGCCAGTTGGAGAGTGTACTTCGCGCTCAGTAGATGGGTTTCTATATTTTGAAGTTGATATTATCTTCAAAGATCCATGAGCTTGAGAACTTGGGGTCTTGGGTCGATTCTTATGACTAGATGGTATTGGAGGAGGTCCCATAGCACCTGTACCTGCGCTAGTTGAGGATCCGGTACGTTTTGGTTGTTCTTGTTGTTGTTGGTCTTCAGGAAGTGTAGTGAGATGTCTGTGGTCACCTGATCCATTTGCAGAACCTGTACGTTGAGCAGCAGCAGCAATGACTTGCTTATGATCTGAGGGTAGAGGTGGGTGAATGCTTGTGATTGATGCATTCCTACCACTTCCGGAACTTGTAGGTCTTCTCGCAGCCATAAAGTCTACGGAAGATTCAGTGTCAGGACTCTTTGCTTTTGAACGACCAACGCTGCCAATACTCTCTTGTGACTTGTGGGGTTTGAGGGCTACAGGTATGCTAATAGCATGTGGCGATGAGTGAACATTAGACTTCTGTCCGTCCTCCGCAAGGATGGTATCCTGTCTCTTACTCTTGTTGAGCATTTGTTCGATTTGTTCTGCGGTCAAAGCAGTTTGGGAACTTTCGTCTGTCATCTCAACACGAGGCTTCTTGATAGATCGTTCGATGGTATTGCCCGATACTGGTTTGAATGGTCGTTGAGATTCTGGTGTTTCTGCCACTGGTGATTGACTTGGCGATTGACGAGTTTCATCCTCAGCAATAATTGGCGCACTAGACTGCTTTTTGTTCCAACCACCAAAAACGGAACTCATGAAGCCAGTCTTTGGCGTATGTGGCTCATCTCTTGACCTGGGCTCCTCTGATTTGGTTTGATCTATAGATTTACTCTCTACAATAGGAGATATGGCTTCTGATTTATCTTCAACAACAGATTTACTTTCCGAAGCTGGGAATGTAGAGAGCAGAACACCATCTCTCTTTGGACTTTTTGGAGTAAGAGGTGCAATAGGTTCTGTATCAACCGATTGGATGGTAGAGAAGCCCAAACCTGGAGACATTGAAAAGTAATCGGGTCTTGGTGAGCGTTTTGGAGTAGATGGGAGAACATCAGGCAGAACAGCAGGTAAAGTAGATGGTTCTGAGCGAACATCCTCAATAACAATTGGCTCGACGTGTTCAGATTGAATAGTGGACATCGTCAATGGCTCAATCGGAATCGGCTCGGCGTCGATCTGCTCTGAATGAATCGTGGATAATGTCAGTGGAGCAGCTTCTATTGGTTCAATTTCTGGAATTGGTTCAGCTTCAATATGTTCAGATTGAATTGTAGATATCGTCAATGGACTGGTACTCGATATTGGAGGCGATGGAAATTTGTCTAATTTTTCGTCAATGAGTTCATTGTCGTATTGTGAACTCATATCGCTGTATGTTGTAGACACTGGCCGTGTTACATCGTGTTGTGGTTGAACCTTTAGTAGTCCATCTGCTTGCTGTTTCATTTGTTCATCGTGCCATTGATGAGCAGCATCAGACATTGGTGGTCTACCCGGATATTTTGAGGAAACAAGATAAGCTTCTTCCATTGGATTAGACTTAGTAGCCTCAGATTCTGGAGAAATTTCAGATGTCTGCGGCTCGATTTGTGGATGTGAAACTATTGGCTGACTTTCCTTTGTCAGGGGCTCATTATTTGAAGCATCGATTGTAGGTTGAAGAACTTGAGATTTAGATTCAGGTTCAGGTGACATGGCTCGATCGTGTTCTTTATTAAAACCTAATACAGCCGCAACACCACCAGCAGCCCCAAGTGCGGCACCGGTAAGGCCTGACAATATCGGCACACTTGTCGTTTGTGTATGTGGCTCTGGCTCCCAAGGATCGGTCATCATAGCAGAATCGATCATTGGTATTCTTGGTACTGGTGGGATAGTAATCGCAGCAGAAACATTCCTAGCGGTGCTTGGCCTCGATGATTGTGGAGTATTACCCCTTGATGCATAGCGACTAGGAGGACCAGAAGCGACAGATTCATCATCACTTCCTAATTCGCCCAATTCTGCAAACAAGCTTTGTCCAGCCGGTTTAGGAGTACCTTGATTGCTATCGACAAAGTCAATTGGACTTTCCGCTTTAGCATCATCGCTAGCAACACGTGAAAGTCGATTGCCATTACGGCTGACTTTAAGTCTTAGTCGTTGTGGGTGGATACCAGGTGTCTTTGCATCTTCGTACATGTACTCATCCTCAGACGTTGAAGCAGTGCTTTGGAAAGAATCACGATTACCAGCCTTCGACAAAGCAATAGATTGACGTGAAGCCTTCGCTCGAATAGTACCACCCTTCTCTGTTTCTGTGTCTGTATCATCCGCGCCAGTCATATCTTCTACACCAGTTTGGAAATCTTCTGTCTCTGTAGAGCGTTCATTTGCCGTTTCAAAAGCATCACTTTGTTCAGTAGAGCTTCCGAAAAGGTTGTGAGAAGACTTAGCAATGCCAGCTGCCATAGAAGCTGCAATAGCGGCTCCAGAACTAGCGCCCATAGAGCGGGAACCACGACTTGGACTTGGTTGTTCATGATCATCCTCCCAGTCAATGTCCTCAAAGTGATCTTCTTGATCCTCTTCAATCAAGACTTCACTTCTACTATTCCTAATGCCACCAAGTTGGCCCACCTTGAATGGCTTCTTGGCTTGAATAGGAGCATTCTTTCGAGCTCGTCTCGGTCCAGGGGAGTCCACCTGTGGTTCGCCTCGGCGCGCAACCTCAATTTCATCTCTAGCCTCTTGCAGCATACGCTTTAGTTCCAGCTTTTCGGTTTTCTCTCTATGAATGTTACCCTTGAGATTTTGAATCATTCTATGGGCGTGATGAAGAGAGCTCTTCAAAGTTTCGGATTCTAGCATGCTATGTCTAGGAGTCATTTTGATCGGCGACGGAGGCGGAGAATGTTCAGGGGTATTGTTATCAGTTGTTGTCTGAGGTTCTTCCTCACCACTGCCATGAGACGCCTCACGTTCTTCCACTCGTCCTCGATGATGTGCTACTGCTCGCGCGAGCTCTGAATTCTGGCCCATCAATTCTTCAACCTTCTTCTGAAGAGCCCCCTTTTCGGTTTCGAAGATCGTCAAGCTTCGCTTAGCAGTTCCCAGTTCCACATCAAGATGCTTTACTGTGGACGTGTGTTGATCTTGGAGTTTCGCATGATTTAACTTGATCTCGTCCAATTCCTTTTGCGTTGCGCTCTTTTCGGCTTGTAAGAGACTTAGACTCTGTGTTAACCTCTTTTCGCGTTCCGATGCCTCTTTCTGCGTAGCCAAATGTTCATGGATTTGAGTTTCTAGGTTCCAATTCTCATCCTTGTATCTATTTTCGCTCTCATCAAGACTCCTCAAACGTTGAGTAAAACCTTCGGCTTCGATTTCCAACCTAGACTTTTCGAGAGCGACAGTCTTGAGAGATTCTTCCTTCTCTGCTAGAAGTGATTGTAAATGCCGCACTTGTGCTAACAGTGAAGTACTAATTTCTGTCGCGAATTCGATATCGTGTACCCTATTCGCAGGTTGATTTCGCTGCTTTCGACTGGGAACACTGAATTTGGAAGGAGAAGCAGTAGCAGTTGTATGACTTTCGAATTTGGAAGGGCTTGCGGAACGCTACATTGTGTTAGTAATGGTAAATTTGATGTAACCATGAATCTATCTATACCTTATCAGTAAAAGGTGATGATCCCATCTCGCTGCTGGGTACTCTTGACTTTGGTAAGAAAGCTCTAGCTGTCTCCCTTCCAACTTCATTATATTCTCTCTCAATATCAACCAATTTCTGTCGCAACTCTGGTGTAATATCTCCTTCACTCTGCTGTTTCTCAACTTCCTTCAAGCGCTCTCCCAAATCTTTTCTCTGTTGTAAAAGGGTTGTACCGAGGTTGGAAGCCTCCTGTATTCTTCGTTCCGTCTCTGCTAGATGTGCTTCTAGTGCCCGTTTGGCTTGTTCAGGAGATGTTGAAGGGCCAAGCGCAAATAGTTGTTTATCGAAATGAGAAAAACGGTGGCCGCTCAAAACCGAAGGAGGAGACAAGAATGGATCATTGCTACTGCTACTATCTCCAGCGTCGGACAGTATTGACGGATGATCCATTGCCAAAGAAATCGACATTATGGTGACCGCAATTTTAATGTGTGAGAAGGAATAGAATAATTCTGAATTAAAGACAAGTCTTGTAGATTGAGAAACCCTCTGCGCCCAGGTAGGACTTGGGGCCCCTCGAGAAGTACCGGACTAATTCGTATTCGTGAATCGGAGGAAACAAATGCGGTACCAAGAATAATCTGTCCGACGAGAATAAATGAGGTTGTACAACAGGTAGGGTGATTTGTAGTTGTATAAGTAGGAGCCGAAGCAGAAGTAGAAGGAGTATGTTGTATGTTGTATGTTGAACCAGTTTAGTCCGATCTTCGATTTGTTGATCGGCGAACTTGAGCAATCTTGGGGAAGCCAGGGGCAAGAGGTTCGCGTGTTGATATATGATCGGTGCCGTACGGATTTGAACCGCCTGGGTACAGAATATCGGGGGGTTTCTTTTTTTGCTTATCTTGACGCGACTAAAGTGGTAAATATGCAGTAAATCCAGCAAATCCAGTAACTTTAAATCTTTTATTGGTACCTTGATTTCAATGGTACGGATAGCAGTTGAAGAAAAATAGTCAAAGCGATCAGTTTGGAAGAAGTTTAAATAAAGGTATCTTGGGACTGGATGAAGAGGAGGGAGTGGAAAAGAAGGGGAAAAATTAATTAAGTAGGAAAATAATGAGTGGACTGTGTTGTATGAACACGAAAGATCACAACAGAGAGAGGTGAGAATATAAGCTCTCTCCTTCTCTCTTTCTTTCTCTCTCTCTCTCTCTCTCCCAGTTGAATGTTGTGGTTCGAGGGGGAGGGATGAGAGAGGTTCAAATTCATAAGTTCTTCTCGCTTCACTTCAATCAAGAGTCAAAACTCATGACGGTCAAGGATCCAAGAGTAGAGTGAAGTCTAAGTCTTGAGTGAATTTAGTTAAAAGATTACCTAGGTACCCAGATATTTCTAGCGTTGTTTTATGTTTATGCATTTGTTTATTTTCTTTCTTTTCTTTTGTATTTATTTATTCAAGCTACATAGGTAGGTAGGTGGGTGGGTAGGTGGGTAGGTAGTAGTAGGTATTGGTATTCATTCATTAAATCATTCAATCATTCATCCATTCATAATCACTTCATCCACCTATTCTACTCGTCTCAACCAATTACATACACAGATATTGCCAATTGATTGTTGTCAACAGCCTCATAAACCAAGTGGAATAATGAACTTCCTATCTCAGAAGCCACTCTTCTTTACGTGTATGTTTCCACTTATGCTGTTCATAAGCAAATGGACAACACCAAAATGTCAGGAACAACAAAGCAATCCAAGTATATTGATTGGCTTGAAGATAAACAACGCGTATCAGAAATCAAAAATCAAAAATCAAAAATCAAAATAGCAACGGGGGATAAGGCAAAACTATCTATCATAAAAAGACTCATCGACCAAACAAAGTGTACCTGAACTAAAGAGGGGGAAGTGTCAACTATCGGAAAGGCTTGCATCAAAGTTTGCATAATAAACTAAAATTATGATGAGGATTCCATGTTGTCCGGAGTGATGTTTTCCTAGTATGGCACTCAAATACTTGGGATGAAAAAGAGAGTTATACCTTATTGCAAGCTATTCCCTTGTATCAAATCGAGAAGAATTGCTGAATCTCACTAAATCAATCTTGCTACGGGCCGACACTCTTACAAGTTACCATTCGATGGCATTCAGGATCCATCGTCTAGGATCGTACTTGAAGAACATCTATCAAATCTATCCTTGGATATTAGCGGGAACACCAGGAACTCCCAAATGGAAGGTTCCAAAGCTTCCCGAGGTCTTACTAATCATGCCTAAGGTTATCAACGGATAAGGCTGATTACCTAATAATCTAGCTTGATAAGCTCCAGCTTTGACTTTTCGTAATTTCTCAGCCTTTCGTAGATAATAAATAGACAAACTCACTCATCACTCAAATACAAACGAACATCATCAACTGATCCATCAATTGACTTCATCCATTGACCTTATTAACTAACTTCATCAACGAATTCATCAATTAACTTCATCAAAACTCAACACAATTGAGTAAACAAACAATGGATAATGCCGAACCTTCTACAGCTCCTTCAAATCCTCCACAACCAGTAGCTATATTCAAAAAGAGATCAGCAAAAGGGAAATCCAATTTCCGCAAAAGAGCTGCAACGCCACCACCTGCAGACAGTGACGATGATACATCAGGATATTCTTCATCAGAAGATGAAAGTGGCCGACGAATAAAACGAAGAAAGAAGAACACCGGCGCCATAACCGCATCATCTACAAACAATACCTCATCCACTCCTTCTGATCTCTCCGCAACAAAATATACCGCATCTCATAGCACTGTTATCCGCGCCTCTGACGACGCAACTAGGGCCAGTAATTGGTATGATGAAAATGCGACAGATGCTCTCTCCGCCAAAAATCTTCTAGGCACATCCCGCTCAAAACCCTCAACAGGAGATATCCCAGATGGAACATACAAGGGCTTAGCAAACAGCACAAAATTCATACAAAAGAATCCTGACGCCCCAAATCGCGTCGTAGGACCCGTCAAAGCACCAACCAATATCCGTACTATAACCGTCACAGATTTTGCGCCAGACGTATGTAAAGATTACAAAACAACTGGATTTTGCGGATTCGGAGATAATTGTAAATATCTACACGCGCGAGAAGACTATAAAGCAGGCTGGCAACTCGATAAAGAATGGGAGAATGTGACGAAAGGAAAGAAAACTCTAGGAGGAACGAAAATCGCAAGTGCCGATCGCAAAGGAGATGAGGAAGAGGAGGAAGATGATGCGTTTTTGGAGAATATACCCTTTGCGTGTATATTGTGTAGGGAGAAATATAAGGATCCGATTATTACAAAGTGTGGACATTATTTCTGTGAGAGCTGTGCGTTGAAGAGATATAGGAAAGATCCGAGTTGTGCGGCTTGTGGGGCGGGAACTAGTGGTGTCTTTAATGTGGCAAAGGGGTTGAAGAAGATATTGGATAAGAAGAGAGAGAGGGCGAAGAGAATTAGAGAGGAAGCTATTGCGAATGGGGAGGAAGTCAGTTCGGAAGAGGAAGAGGAGTGATAGCTCTATATCTATATTATTTTGTCGTTAAGCGCATATGCTATGATTATCCAGACAGATTTTGGAAATAATGGAATCCATGAATATGATGCACAGATGTGATCATAGAGCACAACAGTACAAGAACGAAAAAATCAGTCTGAGAAGCAGAGTACAGATATACAAATATAGCAGCAGGAGAAATCTAAATAGATAATGTATATCTACTAGCTAGGCTAGCAAACAATCAATCAAATCAGTTAATGAATGAATGATGAAACTCATGTAATCAGATTGATTCAGATTCATCAGAATTCAAAACTCCTCTTTCTTTTCATCTCTCCTTCATGCCATCTCATCCTTCCAACTCCCTCCCCTTCACTCTTCTTCCTCACTCTTCCTCTTCCTCTTCCTCTTTCTCTTCCTCTTCCTCTTTCTCTTCCTCTTCCCTCCCTCATCCCCTCTCCTTAACTCCTTCATATCCACCCTCTCTCCCTCATTCCTCTCCCCCTCTTTTCCTTCATCTCTACAACCTTCACATCACACTTCCTCACTTCCTCACTCTCCTCCTTCACCCCAAAACCATCGGAACCGTCGGACAAGGCAGCGCAACCGTCCGCCACTCGGTTCCACACGCCCCATCGTCACACGTTGTTTTGCAACCTACAGTTTTTGGTTTTGATTCTTAGCTGAGGGATTATGTATTTTATGTGATTGAGATGAGGGAGATGATGAGAGGTGGGTGGGAAGGGGAAGATGGATGGAAAGATGAACGGGAAGAGGATGAATGAATGGAGGGATGGGGATGGGGATGGATGGGAAGGAAAAGAGGAAGGGGATGGGAGGAAGGTAGATGGGTGGAATGGATGGGGAAGAAGAAGAAGGATGTGAGGAAATGATAGATGAATTGGGAAAGAGATTATGAAGATGAGGAGGCGAATAGAAGTGGAATAGAAGGAAATTACAAAAAGAAAGAAAAAAAAACTCACTAGTCACCGTCCCAATCGAACCACCACATCCACAATTTATCGTTGCGGTAGAGAGGTATATACACTATTCGACCACGCTGTTAGTCTCTGTTCCCTTAATCTCATTTTCCTTCATCTCATCTCATCATATCATATCCAACAACAAAAATCCACATTGATACTTCATTCCCCAAAATCCCCGAATTCCTAAGTTTTCAAAACCAAAATAAGAGAAAAACAGAAAGAAAAAAAAATCTCACATCAGGATTCGAACACGGCCCCCCAACAACCGGCACACAAGAATCTCCTTTTGTAACCGTGATACTTTCACAACTAGGAGTTGGAGTGATGGTTGTAGTTGTCGGGACGGTGATGACGGTTGTAGGGGTGTGGATTGGACAGGGGAAGATGCAATTTGTGGGGTAGGGGGGATAGTAGGGACAGGAGCAGGTGACGAGGTTGGGGGTCGTAATGGGGAGGGCTTGAGTGGTGATACTTGGGGTAGAGGTGGGGGTGTGGATTGGACAGGGCGGATTGCAATAAGTTGGGTAGGGAGGATAGTAAGGACAAGAACAGATTGTTGAGCCACCCGTTGATATGGTGAGAGAAGTTGGAGAGTCGATTATGGGGGTGGGAGTTATGCTGGGAGTAGTGTAGGTGTCGATTTTAGGGGAACAGGATGTTTCATGGTATATTTGATGTCCGATGTAACAAGTTTGCGAACAGGCAGAGGGACACGGGGTGTAGAGGGTGGTTGTTGGTACGGAGTAGGGACAGGTGCAGGGAACTGTTATAAAGGCATCTGAGATGCAGAAATTCTGGGAGCAGGATGTTGGAGTTGTCTGGAGATGATTTGTATGAGCGAAACCAGAACTTTTATGGGAAAGAGGGGGGAATTGTTTTGGATGGGTAAAGATATATGGGGTTAGAAGATGAACTTACTGGTGGACAGGAGGTATGAGAAGTGGAGATGGTGATAGTTGGGCAAGGTGATGAAGGAGAGATATATGTAGGAATGGTTGGAGTGAGGGTGCATGGGTTGACTGTGACCGTTTTTATAGATGGTTTGGAAGCTTTAGCCAGTTGAAGGACACTATGGTAAGTTATACTATCAGTTGACTGAATGCGAACAACGTTAAGGAAGAACCTACGAAAAGAAAAGGAAATAGATCAAATTATTCAATGAGTTTGTTCTCGCCATGATAATCAGAAATCTTTGGAATAAAGCTCTTACAAGCCAACACCTTTTCAGTTATCTAAAAACTAAACCCCTTCCTTCAACAAGAATATTCCATAACTTTATATCTCCCCTTACCCCTCATCGCAGCACCCCGTATACTTTAATTCAGCCCTTTTTCACATACGAAGAGGACTGCGGGGTAAATCATAACCTAAAAGCAATTTTCAGGCAAAAAGCGTGCAGCGTTACAATTGTCAGACGGCAGACTCCAACTTGTGGGGATACGAGGTAAAGTATGTCTTGGCTACTTGACCGAGCAGAAGGGCCTCGTCTAATTTCTTGAGTATGAAAAGTAGGCAACCTCAACATGTACAATTTGTGTCACTTGCTGCAAGGGGTACTACTGACTTGCAGCATTTTTAATGAGGAAAATCTAGAAACTTTCTGAGCCATGTGATGTCATGAGATATTGGCAGGAACGCGTGAGTTCGAAATTTCAAAATGCATGGATAAAAGATAATCCCATTTATAAATCTGTGGAGTGAGATGTGGTGAAGATCTTGGCTGCAGATTCGTATCCATAATGCCACATGGGAGTGTATATGAATCAGATGTTCCTCAACAAATACCTCATAGATTACATGAACGCCGACTAAATGTTACACTTAACATATATTTGCATAAATGGGGTTCAGCAGGTATCTCATATCAAGTACAGGTCGAAACTTTTCGGATTGTATTTAGAATTTAGATTGAAATATGAATCCGTAGATCAAGACCTCTTACACGTGGATGTCGGAGTCCTAAAAGGATTGTGAATTCTCTATCTCTAAAGAGAAGAACGATATATGGAAGTCTATTGACAAGTATCATACTCAGCCAGCCAAAGTTCGTATCTGAAAGCCAGTTTTTAACACAAGTATGCTAGAGTCCTTGCATGAGTGATTTCTCGTACCGGTTTCGGATACTATTTGCTTTGAAGCCGAACGACATTCCACATAACCACATCTCGGGGTTTGAGCAAATGGGGCTCTTTCCAGCTCAATATTCTTCTGGTAAAGATATGGTTCGGTGTATGGCTGAAGTAATTGATCTACAGATGTTAGCAACATTGTGGAACAACGTACCATCTTCTTGACATCGTCTGTAGAGAAAATGTGGTAATAAGTTTCAACTTGAGTCCACTAGCAATAAGTCCTTTAGGATCAGATTCAACACTAATGACGTTGAAGGTAGGCAGGCAGATCACATTTACATGAATAATCTGTCAGGTTCCTTGCCTCGTTGAAGCCCGAGCATACAACTGGGTGGCGATTGCATAGAAAGTGACCCTATAAGATTTTTGATCTTGATACTGAAGCCGCAGCTAGTTTCAAATCTATGACTTGAATACCTTGTAGTGAGGATGGATGTAGTGCGTACCATTTCGAAGATAATACATACATAGTGGGTATATGTCTTTTCCCACAGAGGGTGCTGAATATGTTTCGTGCGAGATGACCTCTGGAGAAATTTAGAAGAACTAGGGGAGAACTTAGGAAATTGGTATCAGGTCTGATTGTAGAACGGTGGTATCACAATTTTGGAAAACGGCAATGAACTACTACTCGAAGATCAGTATGACAAGTAGATCAGCACGAGAAACATTAATAGAATAGACGTGGATATAGTAGTCTTCCTTTTGATCGTCAAATGGTTCAGATATTGTTAATTACAAAGCTCAATTAAAGCTCTCCGAGAATATACTGTATGATAAGGCGATAAGGCTAGAGGAAGCTCAGACCATCTCGGCATTGGAATTAGATTAGGACGATTCACACGTGGGATTTGGGTGCGTTGTGGCTCGGGACATAGTCCACGTGCTGCCCAAGGGCAAATCATAACTATGAAATGCGGCCGGGAATATAGGGTAGGTAAATGGACAATGATACCTAGGTAGGTCGATGAACAGTAATTGATCGCATGCCTTTTTTGGATTGTTGACAAGGTATCTGTAGATGAGCCAATTTCAATATTTCAATATTGTATGACTTCGCAAGGGAATAGGAGTCTTGAATATCAAACATAAATTTGAGGTTTCGTTTGATACTTATTATATGGTAAGTACTCTCGATTAGAAGATACCCGGTGCTTGTACGTAAAATCTGTCTTATACCTATGAACTACATCGTAGTATTGGTATAATATTGCATCTCATCACCGCTATTTTGTGACTGGGGGAGGGGGTTAGAACTTATGAAGGGGCTAGATCGAGAAACTGGAATTATTTCAATATCTGAGATACTTCCAAATTTCTATGTAATAATCAATGGAGACGCTCCGCTGGCCCTCCGGGGGCCACTGCCGTGGAGGCAGACTATTTCAATGGGAACGATATAGCAGATTTCGTGAATATATTCATAAAGGTTTGCCGAAAAAATCAACCAGTCTGTCGATCCAACAAATTGTTTGAGGCAATTTCGGCAACTGCGATGTCTGAAGACCATTGATTGATAGAACAGTCAGTGATTGATGTTTCTGGAATGCCCGATAATTGTTGGTCTATACCCACCCCTTCTGCCCTTGTAATACGTATTCCATGTCGAAGTGATTCCCAACTGGATGTATAACAAAAGGATCAAAGTGAAGAAACAATTGAAGGGAAATTACCCGGATAATGCTCCTTCTCATTGCATAATTCAGATCAATAAATATTTTTCGTTGGAGATCCACTTCAAACAATACTGGATTGGCAGAGAGTGCATTAGTAAGATTTCTAGCAAACCGTTGTCTAGACAAGCTAATGAAGTTTTTGGAAAGAGATAGAGTTTCTATTTGATTCTTGTTAGAAAAATATAATCTTGATTCTGTCTGTCATCTAAAGATACCTCTACTAGGTACTCTTCTTATTACATACCTTCTCACCTCACATATCGTGGGTTCAATATTCTCCAGACTTCCCATGCCATACCAAACCAAACAGTTCACCTGTAGATCAACATCCCACCCTCACTAATTGATGATGAAATAACTGGTAGGCGCTTAAGGAGGGGTCTTACAGTTTTTTTTATCTTCCCCTCTTTGCAGGCCAAAGCCCTCTGATAAGGATCATAAAGTGTGCGGAGACCAACACAATCCCAGTCTGCTTTGCGTATATCTGGAATCTCTCTTTCCTCCCCTGTGTAACATAATACTGCCTTGAGATTCTGCAGCATCCCCATACATAACGTACTGTTTGTTCTGTTTTCTTCTGTGCCTTACCTAGTACTCACATTCTCTCCTCCCCCGGCCCCCAACAATACAAGAATGATTTAATACTTAATAATTTGTATATGATTGTGGAAATCGAAAAAGAGTTAGAAGAACATTAAGCTTCTCTTGAAGTAACTTGTCAAGAAAGAGAGAAACCTTAAATCAACATCAACGAATGAATTAAATTATTGAAGCTTTCGAACTTGAATGATCAAGCAATTGGTAGACCAAAAACCATTCACTTACACACTTGCACTTAATACTTCCTTACAAGGAACTTTTTTTCATTCGCTTGCTTTTTTCAGCTAGGCGAATTTGGGGGAACCACAAAATATATTGACACGACAAAACTTCCTCGAATTCTTGAAGTGCTCAAGTTTTTGCGGTTCTCCGAATCCAAGACAAAACCCCAAATTATTTTATTGAGTTATTTTCAATAGATAAGCAAAGATGGATGTTGCCGTCTTGCGAGGTCGTATTGCTTCGACACTTGATCCAGATGCTGATACTCGTCGGCGCGCTGAACTGGACTTGAAATCTGTAAGCATTCCTAGCAAATTTTATTTCCTTCTACCTCTAACAAATATTTAACAGGCAGAGGAACATCCTGGATTCACCGATGCTCTTCTTGATATATTACAAGCAGAACAAAATCCTGCAGTTCGGTTATCAAGTATGCAAACTCCTTCGCAATACATACCCCGCTGTTGGCAGATACTAACGCTACATTGCAGCGGTTGTCTACCTTAAGAATCGCGTTACGAGAGCATGGCTACCGAGCGAAACTCAGCCCAAGCCGATGGCCGACGATGAGAAGGCTAGATTTCGAGACCGACTCCTACCTTTCATTGCTTCCTCCCCGCCACAAATTCGACAACAACTTGTACCAGTCCTTCAAAAGATTTTACATTATGATTTCCCAGATAGATGGCCTTCCTTTATAGAAATGACTGTTCAGTTATTGAACACAAACGATGCAGCATCAATATTCGCAGGTTTACAATGTCTCCTCGCAATCTGCCGGGTTTTCCGTTTCAAATCGGGGGAGAATCGCGCAGATTTCGACGCAATTGTGGAAGCCACATTCCCGAGGCTTTTGACAATCGGACAGGGTTTGGTCAATGAGATGAGCGAAGAGGCGGGAGAAATGCTTCATATTGTTCTCAAGGCATACAAACATGCAACATTTGTATGTACTTGTGCTTATTTTTTTGATATTCATAAAAGTGCTGACAATAATAGTTTGACTTATCTGCTTCTTTGCGCGAACATACAGTAGTAGTCGGCTGGTGTACTTTGTTCCTTCAAACAGTCGCAAAAGATGTTCCAGCTACCGCTTTACCTGAGGATGAAGCTGAGAGAGAGGCCAACCATTGGTGGAAGGCCAAGAAATGGTCATACTTCAATTTGAACAGACTCTATGTTCGGTGAGTAATTTGCAGGTAATTGAAAACCGTTTCACTAACATTTCTTTAGTTATGGCAACCCCACATCTTTGTCGAAAGGCAACGGAGACGATTATGCCGCATTCGCAAAAAGTTTCACGGCCAATTTCGCACCCGAGATTCTCAAAGGTTACCTTCAACAGATTGAAAAATGGGTCGCAAAGACAACATGGCTCAGCAGACCTTGTCTTTCATATACCTTGGTTTTCCTTGATGAGTGTGTTCGACCAAAGCAAATGTGGGCTCATTTGAAACCACATCTCGACAGCCTTGTCACCCATTTCCTTTTCCCTGTTATGTGTCTATCGCCCGACGATGTTGAGAAATTCGAAACCGACCCAGAGGAATATTTACACCACAAATTGAACTTTTACGAAGAGGTCTCAGCGCCAGACAATGCCGCAACCAACTTCTTGATCACACTCACGAAAGTTCGCAGAAAGCACACTTTCACCATTCTTACATTCGTCAACTCGATTGTAAACGAATACGAGGCTGCAGGAGAGGGACAGAAGAACCACATTGCAAAGGAGGGAGCTTTGAGAATGATTGGAACTTTATCCAGTGTTATCCTAGGAAAAAAGAGTCCAATTGCTGAACAAGTGGAGTATTTCTTGGTTCGATATGTCTTCCCCGATTTCAAGAGCTCCCAAGGATTCTTACGAGCCAGAGCTTGCGACACTGTTGAGAAGTTCGAACAACTAGATTTCAAGGATACCCAGAATCTTCTTATCATATACCGAAACATCCTCGAGTGTATGGCCGATCCAGACCTTCCAGTTCGTGTTGAAGCAGCACTCGCATTACAGCCTTTGATTAGACATGATATCATTCGCACAAGCATGCAATCAAACATCCCACAAATTATGCAACAGTTATTAAAACTTGCCAACGAGGTTGACGTGGATGCATTGTCCAATGTTATGGAGGATTTTGTTGAAGTATTTGCGGCAGAATTGACTCCTTTCGCAGTGGCATTAAGCGAACAGTTGCGTGATACTTATTTACGAATTGTTAGAGAATTATTGGAGAAGAACGAAAAGAGGGAAGATGATGAGTATGGCGACTATTTGGATGATAAGAGTATTACCGCACTCGGAGTTTTGCAAACAATCGGCACTTTGATTTTGACATTAGAGAGTACTCCTGATGTTCTTTTGCACATGGAATCCATTCTGATGCCAGTCATCAAGGTCACGTTGGAGAACAAACTTTATGGTTCGAACCCCCTTTTCCTTTTTCATTTGAGACTTGCTTATACTAATAGTCGCAGATCTTTACAATGAAGTTTTCGAGATCATTGACAGCTGTACATTTGCTGCCAAATCTATCTCTCCAATCATGTGGCAAGCATTTGAGCTCATCCACTCGACTTTCAAGGCTGGTGCCGAACTTTATCTCGAAGATATGCTTCCCGCTTTGGACAACTTTGTACAATATGGCAGTGCTCATCTCGTACAATCACCACAATATTTGGATGCCTTCTTTGGCATGGTTGCAGATATGTTTGCTGATGATAAGGTTGGAGGTGTTGACAAGATTTGTGCATGCAAGTTGGCCGAAGGCATGATGCTTAGTCTAAGAGGTCATATTGATCAATACGTTTTACAATTCGTCGACATGGCCATGAGAACTCTCACAAACACAGATGTCAAGGTCAAGTCATACAAGATTCATCTCATGGAAATGGTTATCAACGCAATCTATTACAACCCAGCTTTGACTTTACATATCCTAGAGCAAAAGCAATGGACCAACAAGTTCTTCAGCTTGTGGTTCGCAAGCATTGATAGTTTTACCAGAGTACACGACAAGAAACTTTCAATCGCCGCCATTGTTTCCTTACTCACCCTCAATGCCGATCAGGTTCCAGTCAGTGTTCAACAAGGCTGGCCTAGATTGTTGCAGGGTATTGTCAGATTATTCCAGACTCTCCCCACGGCCACAATGAACCGTGAGGAGGCTTTGAAAGATGACTTCCCAGGAGATGGTGAGGGATATGATGATGATGATGAGGATGACGAGTGGGCTGGTGATGATAATGCCTGGGGAGAGGAAGGTGATGAGGGAGATGAAGAAAACGACATCAAGGATGAAAGTAGCGCTTATCTCGAGTTTTTGAGCGAAGAAGTAAGTGATAATGACTTTAATTTTGATTTATACGTGCTTACAAAATTTTAGGCTTCAAAATTCAGCAATCTTGAAGATCAAGACTCGGATGATGAGCTTGGCGAAGAGAGTCTTCTTGAAACTCCTCTCGATAAGGTGGAGCCATACCAGTTATTCAAGAACGCCTTGATGAGTATGTATTTTTCTTGGAAACATGATTGAGATGATGTACTAATTTGTATACAGAACTTCAACAAGAACAGCCTCAACTTTATGAATCACTTACCACAAATCTTAACCCATCTGAGCAAGAAATAGTTCAAGGTGTTATACATCAAGCAGATGTCAACGCAGCTGCGGCAATTGCATCGGCTCAAATAGAGGCACAACTTGCTGCAGGTGTAGTCAATGGAGGAGCTTGAAGAAGAAAAAGAAGATTAAATTCGTCGTGATATCATGTCGAATAATTGGAGTGGATTAAATGGTTGCTCAAGCGCACGTTGCATTTGGTTGGCGTTTTTTTGATATGAAAGATATGAAATGAGGTTCCAGATTTGGATTTCATGATATCCTTACAAGTACGAAATGATTATGGATGCTGCATACCCTGGGATTTTAAGAATCATTCGGGATTGTGAGGAATGGTAGTTGATTGGGGCTGTGGGATAGGGATTTCATCTGATTAGGTATGATGACGATGATGATGATGAGATGTATCTTATCGATTGGATGCATATCAGATTGAATTTGTATGAGATTGAGAATGGATAGGGTAGGGCAGGGGACGTATAGTATAGTAGATTACTTTACAGCTTGAAGGACGACCTTGGTCGTTAGACGTTACGTTGCAATACCACATTCCAGAATAAAATTTTGCTATTAAATAAGATTTAGAATGTGTTGTGTTGTTGTCCGTGCTGTGATAGTTCGTGGATTTATAGAGGAGGTGTGGTTCTTGATTTTGGTGGATGGATGGTGAGATGTAAAGTAAGGTAGATGAATAAATGGACAGAAGAGGTTGAAAAGTCAAGTCAAGTCAAATCAAATATGATTCCATGTTCTCATTCTTGGGTTTCCCCTTTTGATTTTTATTTCTAGTTTGTTCTCTTGTCTCTTGTCTCTTGTCTCTTGTCTCTTGTCTCTTGTCTCTTATTCTTATCTTTTATATTTTGTCTGCTGTCTCTTATCTTTCATCTCATTTAAAAATAATGAAACAATGAAGCGAAACGAAGCGAAGCAGAAGTAGAAGGGGAAGTGTATACACAAACAAAAGTAGAAAGAGATGTAGATGTAGATGTAGAATCTAGAATACAGTTACCTCCCTATTTGTTATAAACTTGTAATAAATGAATGAATGGATAGATAGATAGATAGGCTCAAGATAAGCTCAAGGTAAATAGATGTGTGTATATATCGATTTGAATCTAATATTTCTCTTTCTCTCTCTCTATTTCTCTTCTTCTTCCATTCCCCTTTTCAAACCCCACTCCCCTCTTTCTACTTACTCACTCTCACTTCGTTTCATTTCATTGATATTTCTACCTCTACCTCTACCTTTATCTCTATCTCTATCTCTATCCCAAGCTCAACCACAATCCTAACCACAATCCGAACTCAATTAAAGAAATGATCTAATTCTTCAAAATCCCTAGATATATACAATACAAACCCCAGTCACATCACGTCACATCAAACAAAGCTTCATTTGCATTTCTTTACCATTTGTATTCCATTTCTACCTTGTACCTTATTTATCTTATCTTATAATCAAGTCCTCACCCACACTTCCCAAATCATCCACTTGTATCTTCCCATCCCCCGGACTATTTCACCAACTCAACCCCTCATCCTCGGCCCTGTTCAGTCTAGCCTAGCATCTCAATGCCCGTATCATTATCTGCACGCGCCATACAATTTCACTCCTCCATATCCTCAATTCCCAATTATCAATATGAGAGCCAAGAGCCAGTAGCCAGGAACCAGAAGACAGGTCTGAACAAATATAGTCAGGTAGCCCAGTCAACATCACTCATCCATCAACTAAATCCACCACCAACTAATCAACTCCATTCTCTCAAATCCCTCCCTCCCGTTCTGCTCCACTCAGCTATGTAGGTAATCACAAATCAGCCGGGTAGTGTGCTTATTCCCCAACTCCGAAGCCCATCGCATTTGCATAGTTCACCTAGCATTTTTGATTAACACAAAAAGGCAGTGTAAATCAAAAACCCATAAGGGAAACGAAAGAAAAAAAAGAAGAAGCAAGAGCTAGAAGTAAGAAAGGCAGAAAAAGAATGAAAAGTAAAATGAGATATAAAAAAAGAGTAAAAAAAGAAAAAAGTTCCCAATCGTAACACATTGACTTTATTACATAAACTCCAAACCAAAACCTTTGAACCCCATAATGGCACTCCAGTGATTCCATATATCTTTGGAGAAAACTATTCCCATCCCCGCACCTTTGATATATTCCCAATTCCCAATTCCTATCAACGAAGGTGTGCTGTTGTATATTGGTATTTTCACTATGACATCCCCAAGAACCTTATTCATCCTTATAATAAGATTAGGTAATTCGAAGGCGCTATTCCAGTGTCTCCGTTTTCTTTCTTGGCTTGCCACCATCTCCCACTTACGTCTGAGACTTCTAATATTTCGTGTTTGGCGAAACTAATCTCGTTTGCATCATCTGGGTTGGCATCGTAAGAGTAAATGGCCTTCGCTCGATATGGATATTCTGTAGGTTGGATGACTTCTCCTGGTGTAGGTTCTGAACCCATTCCACCATTTGGTCCAAGATTGCTGGCTCCAAATCTTGGTTGTGATGAGTTGCGCTCGGCTCCTGCGGCACCTCCTGGGAATCCTGCTACTGGTGAAGATGTTTCGAAACCACCTAATTGCGCTGATGTATACATTTGTGGTGGAACGTTTGAAGAGATTGAAGTATCCGGTCGACCAATTCCATATCCATTTCCATAAGCAGTCGACATTCCTCTTCCTGTCGATACTCTGTGGTCTTTATGGAGTGCGAACGAGTCAAGGTATGCTCGAGGTACCGCTGAAGGTGTTGATCCAAAGTAGAACATCCAAATAATCTAGATTCGACATTAGTAAGGGATCTAGACCTTTCAGACCAAACAATCTTACCGCAACCATAGAGAGAAGGATATGCCCAGCAGCGGCTGCTTCTTTTGCTCCATTTGAAGAATAAATTAATGAATTGACAGATGAACTTGTTAATACGAGACCGGTAGCCAAGAATCCAACGATAGCAACATGATAGGTTTGAGTTGTATCCGATGCTATCACGACAAATATACCTAGAATGCAACACAGCATATATGCAATCGTAAACCATGAATAATTTGGAAATCCGTCATTAGATGCGTGTGATGCAGTCGCTAATATCGATCCAATGAAAGCAATAAACCATGCAAGCTATCAATCGTTCATGTCAGTAAACATTGCATGTAGAGAATGAGGCGCAGTATATATCCACGACTTCAAAATAACATACCATAGCAATCGAGATGGTAGCCAGCGCGAATGGATCCCCTAGAATATTATCCATACTCATTCCACGCATTCCAGCTGTCCTCCGACCTTTATAATCCGATTGATTCATTTTGCGTGGTGAAGGCGAAGTTAATGTTTTGTTGGGTATAAGTAAGATCTACAAGATCGAGAGAGGATTGTTGTTATTGTTGAAAGTAATTATTATTGTCGACTCAGGTATTATCGTCGCAAATAAGAGCAGTCGATTCAATCGAACGAATTGTAAATCGAGGATGAAGGAAATAGAGGAAATAAGTAAATCAAATATTGAAGAGGTTCGTAGAATAGGTTGGCCGGTGGTCGAAGTGATGTTTCAGCTGCAGTGACTGAATTAAGGAATCTACTTCAATAGATTGAAGCAAGCAAATGGTAAAAATCCAGATGAATCAATTCAACGCAACGCTCGTTATTTGGGGTATCGTAATTTTGAAAGCTAACCACAGCCCAGCAGTAGCAGCGACCTTAATTTTTTTATTAATTTTTTTAGAAAATAAAAATCAATATCACGAGTATTGGGTGATAATGTTGAAAGAGTGTGGTTGTGGTGTAAAATAAGATCGAAGGTAATGTGTGTGTGTGGTGTGGTGTGGTGTGGTGGAGGTGGAGGATTGTTGCGTGCGTGGTTTAGAAAAAGGGGATCGATGGGTGTGATGATACGCGCAATGGCACGAGAATTGAGGGAAAAAAGGTAAAAGAGGTAAAAAAAGGTTTAACAAGGTATATATGTATGTATGTACCTATATGTACCAGGATGGGTGAAGAGTGAACAATGTGTGTGTATGTAAGTGTACGGGGTATGCAAGTTCCCAGATTGCCAGTGTATGATGTGATGGATGGATGAAATGAACAGAAAGGGAAATAATGAGTGGATGTGGCTATCAGGGAGGTTACAGAGAAGCGTCCAGATCGGAGTAGGATTTGGGGTAAAGAGTGAATGAATGAACGAATGAACGAATGAATAAATGAATAAATGAATAAATGAATAAATGAATAAATGAATAAATGAATAAATGAATAAATGAATAAATGAATAAATGAATAAATGAA